>WYDI02029871.1:52037-220200 GCA_009867235.2 Psittacus erithacus
ACTGGACTGTTCTTATCTCAACCCGTGGGAGTTACATTCTTTTGATTCTCCTCCCCATCCCTCCAGGAGTGGGGAGGGGAGGACAGGTTGTGGGGGGGAACGAGCAGGCTACATGCTTTTGTAATTTACAACTAAGCTTAAACCACGACTACTGGGTATAAGGTAGAAATTTTTTACAATGAGGGTGAAACACTGGCACAGGTTGCCCAGAAAGGTGGTAGATGGCCTATCCCTGGCATCATTCAAGGTCAGGCTGGACAGGGCTTTGAGCAACCTGGTCTAGTTGAAGATGTCCCTCCTCATTGTGGAGGGGGTTGACTAAATGACCTTTAAAGATTCCTTCCAAACCAAAGTGTTCTATGGTTCTGTGCTGAGGAGAGGCTTAAACACTGATCTCGCCATGTGGATAGGTGCTTTACCTGCTAGGGTAGGAAAAATAACCCTCATGGCTATTACTGAGCGTGTTGTCACTGGAAATGCAGTTTGGGGAAAGCCTGGCCATGGCTGGGGTCCTGGATCAGTGTCAGCCTCCAGAATTTCTGTGGGTATGACAAGGCAGAGATCAGGATGTATAACAGAGCGGTAAAGTCAAATAGTGAGGAACTGTGTGAGTTTAAGCACTGCCAGAGTCAGATGATATTTGAGCAGAATTTAAGGATGCTAATTCTGAACTTCATCATTGAAATCCCACCTATGTACTGCTTCAGCTTCATGCCTTTCTGGGTCTATTCCCATGTGCCCTCACCACAGCCAGGTCAATTTGATGAACTGCTTAGTGACTCAGCCTGCACTAACTTTAAGAGCTAAATGCTTCTACCATCTTTTAGGACAAGCCACTGCTTCACCATCTCTTTGGTGACTGAAATTCTTCTTAAGTACTTCACCAATTCTCTGTTCCTCACTAGCTGTTGAGATCCAATGGCAAATCTTTTTCATGGCTTTTCTTGGTTATCAGCTTTAACCTCAGGAAAGACTCAACTGTTCTGGAGTCAGGTACAGTAAGAGAAGACTTAGGATGCAAGCTGAAGTCATGTATTAAATAAGACAAAAATTAGACTGTGAAAATAAATGTGTACTATAAACAACTGGAAAGTCAGGTTTTGTGCAGTATTCCTGGTTTGATACTCTTTGCCCTTTGGCTGTATTTTCATAACATAGAAGAGTACTCACTCAGTAACTGTGCCACTGCAGCTGCATGCTGCAGGAAAATTCATTGCAGTTCTCAAAACTTGCTTTGCCTTGCTGCCTTCATTATTAACAAAACAAAAATAAGGAAGGGAAAAAGGCTTTAAGGAAGTAAGGGAAGCTCAGCAATTTTCTCAGTAACATCAAAACTAACGTTTCTTCAATATCCTCATCCGTTTTATCCTTCACCTGCTTTGGCTGGTTGGCTATTTCACACAAAAATAGTTTTCACTGTGGAAGAGAAGTGTTTCTATATGTGTGCCATGTGTTCTGTTTTTCTGACTGTTCCTGGCATTGGCCCCCAGCCTATCATTATTAACTTCATGTTCCATTAATTTTACTCTTCTACCTACTAGCCAAGAAACCTTCAGCACCCACAGAAGAATTAGAAGATGCCAGCCTGCCAGCATCTGAAGACAGTCCACAAGCCTTACTTGTATCTGAATCCACAGATTCCCCCCAGAAACAGATGGAAAGAAACCCAGCACAGCTTCCCAGCCCTCCGCTGCTCCCAGCACCACTGCCGAAGGCAATCTCCAAAATCACAAAAAGCGGAACAGGTCAGTCATTACTGGTCAATAAAGACTTTCCTTTCCCTTCTGTGTTGTTCACCTATACAGCACAGTGCATCGTTTTTTCCTCAACATCCTTTTTTAAGCCTATTGTCACAAGATGCTCTGAATCAGGCTACTTCTATCGAGTGAGCAGAACACGATTTCCATGAACTGAGCGATCCAGTTGCCTGATAATAACACACTGATCTTTGTACTTCACATATTTATCTTAATCTCTCGGGGGATTATTTGTTGCGAGTCTATTGCACGAAACACATGTAAAACAAATCAAATCAACTGCAAACATCTGCTGAATCAGATGCTCATATTGATATGCCATAAAACACAAGGAAGGTTTAAATGTTTTCATTACCTAGACTTCCACTGTGTAACAGTACAACAGCCAAAATCAAGTTCAAGTCAATAGGTTCTGTAAAGGTTTCTGTCTGAAGGGTTTGTTCCCTAGGGTAGGTCTAAACTTGGGCTATGGAATCTGGTCTAGTTACACAGAACACACCTAAGTGATACACCTGGGTTCCACAAAGCAATCCTCCCTGCCAGACTTCATGGAATGTCTCAAGAGCAATTCCGCTGGGCCTGATTTTCTAATGTATTGTGAATGTTGTTACATTTTCCAACATTCTGGCACTGCAGAAAGGGTGTTAAAATGAGTATGATTTTAGTTTGTTCCAATTTTAGGGCCCCTACATATGGTAAAAGCAGTTAAAAGGGCCTTATTTCAATTATAATCAAGTCCTTACATCAAAATGTCAGACCTCTTGGATATTTAGACTTTAAAATGACAGCCATTATCTCAACCCTGATTTGCATCCACGCTCCTGTACTGGCACAATAAATAGGGGTTTTCAAACAATACCAATACGATACAAACAAACAATAATAGGGTTTTCAAAGTCACCAGGAAATAAATATCAGAACGTCATTGTGATCTGACCACTAAGGTTCATAGAAAATATTAGCGATTAGGTCTTTTTTGAGGAAAATTACAAGTATTGGTTTACTCATGGAAAATATCCATATCTGTCCCATGCTTAAAAGCTGTAAGACCTGAAGTGGCAGCTGGATTCAAAATGGTATCAGAATGCTCCTTGGGAGATGCTGTTCGGATCACTTCAATGTTCTGTGCTATGAGGCAGGCTTTAGCCTGCCCCTTCCACCTTGCAAAGTGAACAGGCTGAGTTTGAAAAGTAATTTTGTCTTTAGTTTTTGCCCCCTTAACAATGTTAGGGATGGTGTTAGAGGAGTAAGAAATACACCAAGCATCAATTAATCACAGAGGGGGAAGAAGGCAAGGTGCCAAGACATCACTTTGCAAGATTATTCACTGAGCAGCTGTCATCAGGACAAATAATGTGTGATCTAAGGAAATTTTCAATACTGGCTCAAGATGCAATGAGGCCTTTGACCTGTTCCAGGAATAAGCCGGTATAAAGATAAAATAGAGTCTCCTCCCATCCTGTTTCAAGGTTGAGCTGAACCCAAGGTTCTTGCTCTGAGAAAATATGGCCATGCTCACTGTGCACCAGCATAAACTGAGTTATGGTGGGGTTTTTTGTTTGTTTTGGGTTTCTTTTTCATCCCCTCAGGCCATGATTCAATGGGCAATGATTGACCATAAATGTCCTCTGTGCATCTCCACAGCAGCATATAATCAAAACCTCCTTGAGTGCCGAAACCCATATTTGCTCAGCAGACGTTGGCTGTCTCCTGGCTACAGCAGCCATCCTGATCAGTGCAGAAGAAACTGGGGTGGGTAGGTGGCTCATTGCCAATACTAGATGTTGGGCACCAAGACTCTTGAAGAAATGCCCTTGTGCTTTCAGACACTTCAGATTTTAAACAGGGTGACTTTTGGATTAGTTTGTCCAGTGCCTCCTGGATGCACAGAGAGATAAATGAAGCTCTGGCCATTGATTTGGGTTTGGGATGGAGGGAGAGAAATGTGCAAAAATGCCTTTTGAAAATAAGTAAAAAAAAAAAAAAAATAAAAAAAATTAGACTTTGCTTAGCATAAGGGAGAAGATTTTATTGTGGATGCAACTCTCATCGTTGAAGGATGCTCTCTTCCTCATCCCACAGATTTCCAGCAGTGAACTTAGGAAAAGGCATGTAGTTAGGAACCATTATGCAGGATGCTGGGTCTGAGAGGAAAAATTTAATAACTGAAGTTAATACTCAAACTTACGTTTGTATTTCAGTTTTTTAGTATGTAATTTTTCCTGCTAATAGGAACCAAAACATTTTACTTGGGTATTTCAGAGTAACCCTGGCCAGAGCAGAAGTTTTTCTCTGCTATGAACTGAAGGATTTATCTCAAAAGTAAGTGAAAAAAGTAAAAATTAGCTGTGAAATCAAGTTTGCACAACAGCTGTTCAAGCTGTGTCAGTTTAAATGCCTGTTTTAAACACCAGGTGGCAACAAGAGAAAAGAAATACTCCTCTATGAAGCACTCGCATTGCCTTTTTACACGCAGACTGAGCTACTGGTGTAAACAACGTCGTGCGCCAGAGGCTTTGGCTGGAGATGTAGGGGAAAGGGGAAGAGAACTGCACAACAGGAAAGCTAATCAGCATCTTTTTCAGGCCAGATGCTCACTTATCTTAAGAGCGTGAAACTATCCAATTTACAACCCGGGAGATGTCAACTGTGTTTTGGACTCAGGCGCTAGAGAAATGTATATATCGAAGTCTAAGTTCCAATAAAATTCTCAGATTGCATAAAATACATCTGAGTATGGAGGTAAAAAAAATTAGATTGCCTCACTTTTCGTTTTCATTTTAGTGCTCAATACCACATCTTTCCTTCAGATTTCATTTGCCAAGTTTTGTTGTGCAAACATTATCCTCATATGATAATGATTTTGGCATTTCCTCAACTGGCATGTGAAAGCCAGTGGTCCAAGATGTGCAGTAATCAGAGAAGCAGATAATAGACACTGGTACATTTTGTCCTGACTGAGAACCACAGTGCATAAATTTTAATACAGTCTTGACAGAGTCCAGCAGCGAAAGTGCTAGATTGGGAATCTACTGCAGCACAAGTCATTGGTGGTTAGGAGGAATAGCGCTGGTACTCAAGAATTCAGTGGTGGGCTGAGGAAAGGGAGAACCTGATAATGTGGGAAAGACAGGAAATGGGGGAGACATCTGTTTTGCTAGATGAAAGATTTGGATCTCTGTAGTATGAGCCTTTTGAACTGGGAGAGTTACTCAGCTTAACCAGTTAACTCCTAGCTGGAACAAACATGACCATTTCATCTGTTCAACACAACAAATTAATTTCAGTGCAAACTCTGTGTGCCAAAAGATAAGAAGCATTGCACAACCTCTTACCCTCTTGTGTTTTGACAGCAGGAAGTGAAATAGATGACCCTGCCATGAGATCTCCTCCTTCTACCATCCTGAAGAATTATGTCATTGTTGGTTCCTCCCAAATCTCAGGACAAGCTGCCCTCTTCCATCCCTCTGGCCAGAAAAGTTCAGATCCCCATGTCAGAGGACAGGTAACAACACCAACTGGTTCCCCTCACCTGGCTGCCGTCCACCTGCCTTTACCTCCAAGCAGAGTCATTGAAGAACTCCACAGGGCTCTGGCCACCAAACACCGGCAGGACAGGTACCTACAGCCTCTTGGCTATAGGGGTGCATGAGGAAAGCCATTCCACTAAATCATTTTTCTTGGTAAATGTTCCTACCCTGTTATTAGCATTTTATTTACTCCTACAGCTTGAGTTAGCCTTCCTCTTGATGTCACACTACTTCGAACATCCATCCCTGATCCAAGTGCTTAATTTGGTAGTTATCTCCTAAGCATGTTCTTCCTTTATAGGAAGGCTACTGTAACATGGAAGTAGGTTTTCAAACAGCTAGAATAATTTGATAATCCTTGACCTATTGCAAAAGAAAATCTCCCCACAAGATAGCAAATTCGAATAGGTAAGGCATATCCTGCTCTAAATATGAGCATTTTGCATGTGGCAAATGCTACTATTTCAGTACATGTCTCTTGGCTTATACATGAGCACATACGGTATCCATTTTTAATACAAATGCTTGTGTGGGAGTACATTGAGCCCTTTGTCTGGTTTTCCTTAGAAGCCCTCCTGTATATTAGAGGAGAACAGAGATAACCTTTTCCATCCCAGCTTTGGAGTTCAGTTGGTAACATTTCTTAATTCCATAACAGCTATTTCCATGGAGAACAGATTCACACAATATTATTTCCAGGCCCCATTAAACCTTTGTCATGATCTTAACAGATGAGTAATATTTCATGCCATGTATGTTTTACATTAGAAGGATGTGCTGTGTGGCTTTTTTAAATCAGTACAGTATAGCATGTGGCTATATATCAAAGAAATTCACTAGCACCCTTCCATACCTTATTTTCATGATAAAGACAGGAAGTAGATCTGCAGTAGCCATTCTCAACAAAGTCTTGAGAATGCCATCCTTGTCCCATGTTGAATTCTCTGCCCTGGCCTTTTTAACTTACAAGACATTCTGCTCATTCTCATGTAATGATAAATTCCTACCATGGCGATAAAACTGGGCTGTGCACCTTCCACCTACAGCTTCCATGGAAGAGAAAGCAAAGGCTCTCCAAAAAAAAGAGTGGATGTCCGTCCATCCAGAACATCTAGCATTGAGCGCAACAAAGAAAAGGAGAACTCCCTGAGTTACAGCAGTGATTCAGAAAATAAGCGGAACTCGGTGAAAGAGTCGGATGAGAACAAAGAAAACATGATCATGAACTCAGAGCTCAAGGAAGACTCTGTTTTTTATCAGGATGAGGAAGTTTTGAATGACTCCATTATTTCTGGTAAGGAAAGCCACTTCTCATATTATAAAGATAGACTATTTCAGCCTAACAGAATGTTCTAAACAAGGCAGCATGCCCCAGAAAATACTGAGCAGTGTTAATTCCTCTATTGTCACATCACCTTTGTCAAGGAATCCTGCTGAAAAGCTGAAGTTAAATGTGAGTCATGGTGATTGTGATCATGTTTGTCTTGGCACACTAAGCTGACATTTAGAGTTATGTTAATGTACCAGTATGCTCCACCCCTTCAGTTACGTCCCTTTGTACTACTATATATGAATGGCAGCACTTGCAGACTCATCTCGCCATCAATAGGCAAAGCTTTCTGTACACCTGGTGCTGATGCTGTAGATGGTTTAGAAACATCCTATTTTACAACTATTATTCCATTGCAGTGATGGTACAGCAAAAAGAAGACACAGTGAATGTAGGAAGGACAAACATTCAGAGAAAAGATCTTAAAGGAGAAAGTTATTTCCTATTTGGTCCTTTTTACCCTTTCTTAAGATATATGTGGAATGTACTATATAATTCTGAGCACTTATTTAAGTGGGCTTTAGTAAAATAATCAACTTTCCTTAGCAATTTTTTTTAGTGCAATGATTATATACATATTAATATTTACCTGCAGGTGTACACTGGGGCAAATAGAGCAAACAAAGATGGTTTATCATGTGATAAAGAGGACACAGATATTAATGAAATCTCTTTTTCCATGCAAAACACTTTTCAGCTTCAGAAAAACTAATTTTTAGGAAGAATTTTCTTTCGTTTCTTTGTTTGTTGCTATGCAGCCTTTTTCCTTGTCATTTATCTCACTTTTTGGCATTCAAGTCTTTTAACGCCTAAACTTCAGCCTCTGCATGAAGATGACTGTTCCATACACCCCTTAAACTTACCTAAGTCATCACAAGACTCAAGCTTTATCAATAAGATCGTTTTACTTTACATGGCTGAAGATCATTGTGTACTGCCTTGTTCTTGCAGGTTATAAATGTGCATTTACAGAACACCTAATTCTTTGTACAAGCCTGATGCTTGCTTTACTGGTGTTTAAGTTCAGGCACATTGTAGGCACATGACAAAACCCCAGGCCACACAAAGTTCCACTGTTTGATGTCTGTGGATGGGTACTGGGCAAGCTGGACAACATGGTTCCTTAAGCCACGGAAGTCTCCCAAGAGCTTTGGGGATGCGGTCGCTGCCCATTTAGTCACAAGCTCGGACATAAGCAAGATATTTCTCGTCTTGACACTGGGTGGCACTGCTTGTGCTGGCATTCATTCAAATGTACCCGTTAACATTTCAGAGAGGAATGCGGGCTAGTGACAAGTGACAGGGATAGAGCCAGAATAATTCCCTGAAAAGATTCAGATTCTTTCTAGTTTAAAAAAATCTGGGCTGGCTTGCAAGCTCGGAGGTGAAACTATCCATTAATCCAAAGTTGCTTTACAAATAGTGTCCTGCTTTAGTATGTCATCAATTTTGCCATTGCCACTGCGATGCAGAACAGTGCAACAGCTCTGTGGTTACAGCGAGATTGGCACAGATAACTGAAAAAAGTGAGGAATTGTAACTTGGCTTTCCACTAGCACCTTCCTCAATAAATCATTCTTTGAAACCTCTAGAAACACCAGTCAAGACAGTAGTTGTGTGCACAAGCTTAAAAAAATAACATAACTAGCATGTAACACACAACTGATAACTACTTG
Organism: Psittacus erithacus; assembly: GCA_009867235.2. Classification (NCBI taxonomy): domain Eukaryota; kingdom Metazoa; phylum Chordata; class Aves; order Psittaciformes; family Psittacidae; genus Psittacus; species Psittacus erithacus. The sequence goes on from WYDI02029871.1 coordinate 60,331, forward strand.
CAAGTAAGGCCTTCCTGTCAGCATGCTGTATTAGGTTTTGCCTGTTGAATGATAGAAAGAACAGTAAACATACAGGAAATTCAGTGTCATGATTCAACTGAATTAAACCATGAACTTTAGTCAGGAACCTGCAAACCAAGCATGAAAAAGGTGTGAATTTTCATAACATTTATTGGTGACCAGGCTGAGGTGCCATAAACCACAAAACAAGCCACAGGCAAGATCCTGCCTGAGACAGTTTGATCATGGGGCAGACCGTCATTGAATTTGCCTTTCCGACTACAAAAAATAACTCTTAGGAAGAGAATAGATAACTAAGGGTATTTACAAGTTCACTTTCTACTGAGATTGTTATCAGGAAGGAATTTGCCTTGGTGTGCTGAAAATGGAGTGGGAAAAACTCACGGCTTTTTTTCCTCTTTGTTCTCTGGTTTTGTTTTATTTATTAGCGTATTAGCTCTGAAACCTCAGATTTGGGTTTCTGAGCAGGTGGAATAACAGAAGTGGCCATCAGTGGCCTCGTCAAGATGAAACCAGATGAATTACACAGTGGTTCTCAGCATGTCTTCCTGATGGGGGGAAACATTATCCCCTCCTTTTGCTTTGTGGGGCAGGTATTATTTTTCAGCAATTAACCCAATTGCTCAGGCCTGGGGAACGGCTCCTTAGACTTGCAGATCAGTTTAATCCAGATCTCTTGCATTTTTATTTGGTGAAATACCCTAAAGATTAATCAGTGCCCAGTGCATATGGACCATGGGAGTGGTTATAGCATAAGCCTTTTAGAAATCCAGACATCTGGAAGAAGTGAGTGCAGCTTATCCCAAGTCAGTTATATGCTTCCACTCCTCTAATACCACAGCAGGATTTGGGTTAAAGTTGAGATGTTTTCAGACATGATTTGTATTTTTAATTTCACAAAGTAGTAGACTCTTTCTAAGTGCACAGCAGAGCAGCCTGGGAGCAGTCAAGACTCTGAAGAGCTGCTTCATTTTACTCTTGAGCAAAGTCTCCCATTGTTCCCTCTCACTTTGAAACAGAAGCCTCTAGGGCATGCACTGAGCTAGCTTTAGCCACTGCCTCCACATCAGCTTCAAAACCTGACTTCTTGCAAAAAGGTCCAGTCTTTTAACTGCAGAACATTGGGTTTGGCTGGCTTTCATCTCATAGATGAGGGACAGCAGAAAATGAGCTCTGACTTCATGTAAGCAAATAATCACTGGGATTCTCCCGCTATTCAAAGATCAGGTATAATATGGTATGGCAAGAATCCAGTATAATCAGGTATGGTATGGCGAGAAATTTTATAGCAGCCTGAAGGGAATAGGGATAGTCCTGCATGCTCATACCTTCACTGTCACCAGTGGATGGGAGAATAACTGTTTAGGGTGCATCTCCAAACAAAAAATTTTTACTACACATGTAGAGCTCCCTTATTCTTTCTAAGCAGTTCTGGGCACATATATATGCATGTGCATATCCATTGCTTTCAGTGCAGCCAAGACGCACTGAACTGTCTGTAAATGCACTATGCAGATGGCCAGCACATGGGTGGTATGACTATCATGTTCTGGAGCCATTGGGCTTAATGTACATGTACAGCCTCTCTGCAGCAATCTCTTGACATGACCAAATTCCTCTTACCAACCCATTAAAATTTCCAGGTGAAAATGAGAACGTGTTCGGAGATACCTGGGAGTTTACCAGCCTCAGGTGTTTCAGATTGTTTCCAGAAGGAATTCTGTTGGTTTCTGGGCTGTATGGATCTAGTACTGCCCCACTCTGCACCCACTCCCAGGGTAGTGGAGGCTTGAAAAACCTTGACAGAATCCCAAGTCTGTGGCTTCATGAGCCAAATGTTTCTGATGGAGTCATATATTCAGTTAGCAGAAGGCTGTGTGTGGCATCAGCCAAACCATTTAACTTTACCCATCTGTTAAATATATACCTACTACTACACAGAGGGCTGCGTGGTTTAATTTAATTAATGTTTGCAACAGACTTTGAAAGCATTAGAGGAAGGTGATAAATGAGGGCATAGCTTTATACTTTAAGTGGGGTTTTGAGCTGAGATTGGTTTCTAAAAAGTTTAATTTTAAACCACTGCAACTGCTAAGAGTCTTGCTCCTGCTCACACAAGGACACCATAACTACTTTCTGCCCTGGTCTTCCCGAGATGTATATGTAAATGTGGTGTAGACTCCTCCCCCTACATAAAGAAATTTGAGATCAATAGTGATGATGATAATAATAATAACAGCAGCAATAGTAATAATAATAACGTAGGTCCACAGATCCCTAGCAAATAAACCCCAATATTTGGGAATGAGAATCTATTTAGGATTTAGAATCTTGCCAACCTCCAGAGCATTCTTTAAAAATAGACTTTAATCCTATCTCAAATGCCAAACAAAAATACCAATTAAATATAATTTTCTTTAAAAATTACATGACCTTTTCTAGAAAGGGTGAAGCATTAAATTAAAACCCTTTAAAGTAAAAAAGAACCTAAACAAAATAACCTTTTATTACACACTGCCCTCCCAGATGAAGCAAATACAAAGGCTTAACTGTATATCCTGTGTACCCTGACAATACTCTAAACCCCATCTGACTGATGTTGCTCTGCAAAGACGATTTTCAGACTCCACTGAAGCCCTGGACTGGACAGCAGAAAAGTCAGCACGGCACAGGAGGTGTTCAAGGACCTTGTGGAAATTTACTTGCTTATAACCTCCATGTGACATGATTGCTGGAAGACTGCAGTCCTACCAGTATGACTCAGCAGCTCACTGGTTTTAATAGCACTTCCCTTTTCTTCCCCTCCCTCCTCCACTGCAAGCAAACTTGATGTTTATCAATATGGACATCACCTCAGACTTTCAGTATGCATTTGAAAAGAAAGATGGTGTTCTACTTTACAGCCATTCTATTGCACAACTTCCCTAACACATGGAAAAATGGTTTTCTAATCTCAGGAGTCCAATTTTCGTTTATTTAGCCTGCTGAAGTCTAAAGAATTCCGCCAGAGATACAGAAACATCTAAACTCAAACACAATTCCCTCCAGTAAGAGTGAAAGGATATTTCTAATGTCATCAGAGAGGCAGCATCAAGGGCTCAACATCCAGCACGCTGAAGAACAATAGACTCCTACCCAAAACAGTTGCTGCATGTTCTCCTATGAATATGTTTTAGTAATGGCAATGTTTCAGATTATCTGGTTTGATGGAAAGTATGCGCTATATTTTTCACAGTAAGCACAACCAGTCATGCAATCACAGTAACCATTTGTGTCTCTTACTGCCTAACGTCCAATAAAGTTGTCAGCATTCTGCGAGTCATCATAAAACCTGGCCTTTTTCTGCCATTCCTTGCAATATTCACCCCTGGTCCATTCAGAGGAAAAGGTCTAATGCCAACAGAATAATACTGATTGATACATGAAATTCTGTTATGACACACTGTCACACTGGACAGGATATAGACATGCATCATGGCTTGTATTTAGTGCTAGAGTGACACACAGGGTCTGGTCACAGTTCTGATCCTCTAATTTCGAATGCCAGAAAACCAAAATGATACTTCATATATATCTCTCTATGTATTTTTACATAGATATGCCTGTGTTCATCTATACACACATGCTAGGCAACGACTTTGTTTTAGTTCCTGTTAGTTATCCCTTGTTACACCTTGTGACCCAGAGAGGAAGGTGTACATGTCCCACATGTCCCAACCACTTCTGCCACTGAGCGATTCAGTCCTACTGCAAAGAAACCACTAACTGGTTCAGGAAACAGGGATTGCTCTGGGCTAGGGGGATTCTCAGAGGTCTGAAGCAAGAGGCACAGCTTTAGAATTCTAAACTAGCAATGTGAATCATGTCTCAGCTGCAAATAATTTTCACCTGAGAGCACTGCTTGCTTCTAATGGATAATAATGGCAGCAGAGGTATATGATCCTTCTGGATTTGTACGCAGTTTTGTGTCTGAGCCCTGCACAGCTGCTCATTCACACTGACATACAGACCACTATTGCTCTGTAGGTTTTCTGCTCTTTTAATGTTCATCTCTCCTCTCCAGGAGCTGTCTTTCTAATTACTTTCTTTTCAATGCATGTCCCAGGTACTTTGCCAAGAAAATGCAAGAAAGAACTGCTGGCAGTAAAACTACGAAACAGACCAAGTAAGCAGGAGCTGGAAGACAGGAATATTTTCCCAAGGAGGACAGATGAGGAAAGACAGGAAATCAGGCAGCAAATTGAAATGAAGCTCTCGAAGTAAGTCTTCTAAGAAGAGGGGGGAACTTCCCTTTACAATGAAGCGTCGTGTGGGTGCTGTCAGATGAGACACTGTCACTCACCACCAAGTCCATTTCCTGCACATTAACCACTTAAAAAAAAAAAAAAGAAATCTTAACTACCTCTTCTGTCAGGATTTCCTTGATTCAAAGAAAAAAAGGCAGAAGTTAATGTGGGAGACAAAATTCTGCCATATCTACCTGCAGCTCCACTGCAACAAAGGGCAATGGAGCTGGTGAAGGGTCTTGAGAACAAGTCTTATGAGGAACAGCTGAGGGAACTGGGGTGTTTAGTCTGGAGAAGAGAAGGTTCAGGGAAGACCTTATTGCTCTCTACAGCTACCTGAAAGGAGGTTGTAGTGAAGTGAAGGTCAGTCTCTTCTCCCCAGTAATAAGAGCTAGGACAAGAGGCAACGGCCTCAAGTAGCACCAGGGGAGGTTTAGGTTGGATATTAGGAAAAATTTCTTCCCCAAGAGGGTGATCAGGCTTTGGAACAGGCTGGCCAGGGCAGCTGGGGAACCACCTTCCCAAGAAGTGTTCGAAAAACATAGGTTAGTGATGGCCTTGGCAGTGCTGGGGTAAAGGTTGGACTTGATGATTTTAAAGGTCTTTTTCAACCTAGCTTATTCTATGATTCAATCAAGATTTTGAGGTCTTCCAGAAAGGCTAATGCTTTAACAAAAATAAGAATGGAATTATTCATTAACCTGATTTTGCTTTGTCAGCAGTAGGTGAATTTGAGGATAAAAGCAATTGTTATAGCTGCATGTTTATTTGAACAAAGGAAAGCTGCTGTACACAATGGTGGCTGGTTCAGCAACACTGCCCTCACACGAGTAAGGTGCTTGTGCAAGGCCAGCAGCAGGGACAGCAGGGATCGGTTGGTTTTGATCAGTAACCAGGGCAACAGGGTAGAGCCAAGAGGGAAACAGCATTACTGCGGCATGTAGCCTACAGCAAAGATTTAAGGTAACTGTGAGGCTCAGACTGCACCATTTGGGTTTTGTTTGTATTTTTTTTTTTGAGAGCTACATTTGGATATCTGCAAACATGAATATTTTAGATGAGATAAAGTGGTTTGTTAAATAATGTGTGCCGTGCTTGCCCACACTGGGACAATGAGCACTGCTCACCGCCAAAACGCTTGCAATCAAATTGAGAAACATGAATAAAAGTTCATTTTCAAGGCTTATTAAATATTAAATACTCAAGCCTCTCCTGAAAGAAACATTTATTGATATTTAGACTAGCTCCATTCATGTGTGTGCATTTGATTAAACTTTACCGCAGGGGATAGGGAATGAGAAGTATGCATATGGATCAAAGCAAATAGGCCAGAGTTTATGGAGGAAAACACCACTGCCATAGGCACACTTGCCCTCAGCTAAGAAATGAGCTGCTGAGTGAACACAGGCAAGATTCTGGGTGCACCTCACGATGCTCCTGCAACACTGCAGATGAATAATCACTTTCCTTCAGTCTCAGTGACTGCTGTTTACTCTTTGCAGCATGGTAGCACTTAATATCCAAAGGGGAACAACACATTGTGCCAGTGACTGCCCAAGACAGAGGAGATGACAGTCACTGTCACAAAATCCCATGTATATCCCATACAAGTAGAGAATATCACATTATGATTTACATTATATTCCAAAGAAGTACAGGCAGAGTAAATCATAGATGTGCCACATTTATACCCATTTTCTTGGGAAATAAAACACAATAGACCTTGACCATGGCCTTGACCATCTCGACGCTGCAAACTTTCTGTGTTGATGTCAGGGAAATATTTCAAGTTGCACTTCAATATTGCGAATGCCAATATTCTGGCCAGTCAGTTGCTCCTCAATTGTCTTCATAGGTCAGGAGCTTAATTTTATGGCTCTAAAATACACAAAAAATGGTTTTCTCCCCACTACATCCCTAAAATCAAGTTCAACCATCACAGAGTATTCACTGACATATCCAGCCTACCTCGTATTACTGAGCTGCTTAGAAGGTCACATCTCTTTTCAATACAGTCTGACTTTTCTTAGTGTGGATGTCTAATGGAATGACAGCTTCAAGTAGCATAACTACGGGCTTTAGCCTTTTCATTTACAATTTCTCTTTCTTAATAAGGATCCTAAAGAATTATTTTAAAGGAGGCGGATCTAAAGTCAAGTGTCAGTACCAGGACTTAAAAAGGGGACTGCTGTGCTGGCGAGGAAAAGTGTTGGTCATTACTAGAAGCTGGGAAATGTACTCTCTATGGGTAAATACAGTGAAGGAAGCCTCAGCAGTGTCTGTTGTGGCCCTGTGAAGCAATCTTTGGTACAGGCCATTGGTCTCACTGGTGATATCTATAGGATGGCTAAAAGCCATCTTTGTTCCAAGCAGAAGACGACAGGCTTTCATTTAACAACTTCCTCCCAGAATGTGGGAGATTCAGTGCATCTCGGAGAACAGACGGTGCAGAGATTGCTGGAATAGCCAGGCATGGCAAAACAGATTGGAAGCAATTTCCCATACAACTTCCAGCACATATGTGCATTGGCAGAGCTCAGCTCAGCTCTTAACTCATCCACCAGAATAGAACATGATCATGAAAACAAGCTCAGGTGGCGGATGCATGCAGAAAAATATTTGTACCAGGAAAAGCAAGTAAGTGTCCAAAAAGACAAAAAGTAAAAGCGAGTACTGGTAAAGGCCAAGAACTCAAAGCCCTAGTAATATCCCTTTGGAGTTTCTGATTGGGACTGACAAGGTCTCACTCCACAAAACCCAGACAACCCCAGAGTTCCCACTCAGAGCACAAACTGGCAGTAGCATTGAAACATGACCACCCTGGAAAGAAAGAAACTGTTGGATGAGATTTTGTGCTCTTAAAATTCATTCATTTTACTGATTCTTGTGTAGCATAATCTCTTTGTGACAACTTGGAAGTCTATCAGTAAGGAATTCTAAAAGTTCTGCTGTGAGGTACTGGTTGGGAAATGGAATCCAATAGAAATGTCTGTTCTCCGGGTGACTTTGCAACTACCTATGCAGACAAGAGCACATTGCTGCTCCTGCACTGGTAACACTGATAACAACCATGGAACTCTCTGGCTTGGTTCAGAATCCACATGTACCATTATGTTAGAGACCTGTACTTTAGCACAAAAGAATAATGTCCAGGCAGATTAGCGAGTAGCTATTCAACAGCTGGCTGCATGAGAATGGCAGTACACAGTACAAATACACAGGCAGTTGTTTTCAAGATCAGTATTTCTCAGTACATTTGTACATATTTGAAAGTTCACTAGCAAAATTGCCTCAGTCCCACAGTCCTGTACTCTGGAGGGAAGGCTGTGCTGATGTATGTAATGTGCAAAGTATACTGAATAGTAGCATCTATGTAACTTCAAAAATGGAGAGACAAAAAACCCAACGTTTTCTCAAAAGTGCTGTATTTTTAAATGGTTCTGGCTGCAATATATTGCAATGGTAATTGTGAAGCTGCTGGGAAAATCAGCTTTCTGCTATTTTGCTCACTAGTGTTTATGCAGTCAAGTCTAAAATCCTTATTTTGCTTCACTTTCCCATTCATTCCATCACAAAAGAGAGATTGAGGAATTCTGTTATAACTTTTGAGCCAGATTCTACATATCATCAGTGCAAGTCCACTAACTTCAGATTTACCATTGACTGACAGCAGTGTGAGTACAGATTCAAGTATTCGTTTATGTGCATTGCCGCTTTTGAAAAGTGTATTTCCCCATTTCCTGCTCCCAGCCAATTCAGTCGCCCACTTGTTGCCATGGAAACAAGCATGTCTCCCTCCTCCTCCATTCAAAATGGCAAGACTGCATTTTCTCCAGCTTTGCCTTTCCGGTAGTCTTTCTCTTACTAATTCACCTTCCCCAGTGCTCCAGGCATAGTGTACACTTGCAGTACTCTACTGTGCATTAGGCAACAGGGCTCTCAACAGGTCTTGGTTCCCATTATTATGTGTTGGGAGCACAGATAATAAGCCCTCAATGGAATTCCATGAATTGAGAGCTCTTTGTGTCAAGAGGCAGAAGAGACATTTGCAAGTATGATTATTTGCAATACCCATTTTCTGCCTTACAGACTCACTTTGTTCTAGAAGCTGAAACCTGGGGGAGTAAAATAGTTGCTAGACTGAAGAGTGACATAGGAAAAGGCTATTTAATTAAATTTGGTATCTGACTGCTTAGAAAGTTCATGTTTGAACTGCGTGGGTGGCTGGTGCTTCTCTAGTGTGCCTTGTATAGCCACAGTTAAAGGCACTCCACTGTTACTTCGTGTTTCGATGAAAACATGAATTCCCAGAAAAGACTGCACTTGTAATTTTCACTTCATGTTCTTTTTCACCTCCTTGGATATTTGCATAAGTAGGCACGATGCATTAAGCAGCACTTAAAAGATTATGGAGAGAGGAATTCAGGTACAGCAATGTGGGCATCAAAGGCATCAGACAGGAAGAATTATGCTTTTGTGGACACAGAGTGGAACCAAAGCTTGACTACCTAAAACTGATCTTCACCACATTGAGAATGTTGGCATGAGTTAAGTGGGTTGTACTGGGGAAAGGTTTCTCGGCAATGTAAAATGAAAAGGAGGCATCTTATTCAGTACTTTACCACATCTGGAAATCTGTAGTTCTAGTGCTGCCCTAAAGTTCTTGGAAAGGCATTTTGAGTTGACTTACCCAGAAACTGCAGACATAGCTAAATGCACACCCAGATTAGACCCTGGGCTGTACCCTGGCCTTGTGTAACACAGCGTGAAGTTCACAGTGGAGACTGAACAATACCAAGCAAACAGCACTTCAGATTTTGCAGCCTAAAAGCAGAAAGCGTGACAGCTCAACACTGAGCAGTCATAAAGGAAAATTCTACCTATCAATGAAACAAAAGCTGCGCCATGGCTCAAGAACAGCGCGTCCAGTGCCACATATTCACAGAAATGTCTCAGTCCAGCTTTGCACTGAAAAGGCATCAGGCCTCCAGACTGAGAGATTCAGTGGGAAAATGGGCTGAATCCACAGAACTTTGGGGAACATATGATTTGATTTTGATCAAGAAAGGGGGGAAGGGGTGTCTACAAACTACTAATAGACCTAATCAAGAAATCAAGTAGATACTGAAGTAAGCCCAGTTTAGAGATAAGCCTATATTCACCTGGAGATTATCAAGGTGTTTTGATGAAGCTCCCACTGTGCTTAAACTCCCACTTTTCCGAACTAGAAGTTGGGGAACTGCCCTGATTTCACAAAGCTGAGAAAACCTAGCACAGATTTATTGCAGAGCCAGAAAGGCAGGAGCAGGCACAAAGAAAAGATCAGCTGTCATCTCTGATGTTACCCGCATACAATTTATGCATTTCTTTCTGATTTGGCAGAATAATCCAGGTAACCTTGTCACTAATGCTAAAAATAACCCTGGCAGGCGCAGCAGGGAAGTGTGTGAAAGCCTCAGCTCCTGCAGGAGGCAGGAGCTATATATAGAGCTAGCGTTTAATTTCATGGGTGTGTGTGCAAGCCAAGGGAGTCTCCCGCTCTCCCTGCTCTGTGCTAGGCAGCAAGAGGAGATGCTGGCGGCAGGGCTGGCTGGGGGTTGCTGTGGGAGACCTGCATGCGGCAGTGGGATTTTACTAACAGCTTGCACGGTGCCCCAGTGCATTTGAAATGCAGTGCTGTATGTGGATTTGGGATTTTCTTAATCTTTTGTCCTTTTTCTGTTATGGGCTCAGCTTTTCAGGCTACAGTAAAGAAAAACATTGCAGGGGGTGGGGGAAAGATTAGAAAAATGAGGGAGGTGCAAGTGATAGCTGCGATTTTTTGGAGTTGCCTCCAAGATTTAGATGTCTGGATTCCACAGGCATTATTACTCCCTGTTCCTTTGTGTCAGGCAGCAACACACAGTTGGAAACCCTGTTTTGTACCCACTGACAAACAGCATTGGTCTTACAATTAAGGATTCTGAGATTTAGTATTTGCTGCCAGAGGTACTCTGAGACAGTCTTCAAGGGAAAAATCAGGGGGAAAGAGAGAAAGTTCAAGTTACGCTAATGTCCCCAAGCAACGAATCAGTTTAGCCTTCTGTTTACATGGCTTTTCAGGTCCAAGGGAGGTGCAGCACAGCTCAGATACTTGTATTAGAAGAGGTTCAAGTACATCTCAGTGTGCTTCACCTTGACCACCCTGTCCCTTAAGGACTGAAGAGCCTTTGTTACCTTTTAGGTATTACACTTGCAAAACAGAATGAAGTTCACTAAAATGAATCCCTATCAGCAAGTAACAACCCCTGGTTGTAATGGACCCTCCAGACAGCAGCTCTTTAACCAGAGCTGCTTGTTGCTTCAGTAATGAAGCACAGTTCATGCACAATTAATTATGGAGCACCCCAGCAGCTCTGGGCAAGAGCCATGATCTGCAGCTGAACCAGAAAGAGCAATTTGCTGTCTCAAACCAGCCCACAACATGTTTGGCAAGAATTTTTGAACACACTAATTAATTTATAAAGGACTGCAACAGGGAAGACTTAGTTCTGTGTGTTAGCTTTGGATTTCAATAACATGCACATGACTCAAAGCTACTCTCAGTGCAGGGTTGTATCACTGAGGATTCAGCGAGCATCTCGTGTTAAACATTGGGCATTCACTTTGTGCAGACATAGGAAGTGCTGTTGCAGAGGGCAGTTACTACTGCCTGGGGACAAGTAAAAGTTTCAGATGTCCAGGACAGAGCTGATGAGAGATTGTCTTCTGGGAAGACACTAAGTCTTTGTACAACTCTGTTCTACTTCTCTGGATCCAGTGTCATGAATTCATAATCAAACATGTTTTCCAGGCACAGTGAAGGCAAGGGCAGCAGGTCATGCACAGCAGGGAAGGGATGAGCAGAGCAGCAGGTGTAAACACAGAAAGGAATATGGAGGGCCTTTCTGGGACACAGAGTCAATTCCTGGAATAGATCTTCTGGGATAAGTGGCACATATGAAACGAGAAATAGAAAACAATATCAGGGTTCAGAAAGCTGTAAGGTGCCACAAGGGAGCATAATTGTGTGAATAAACTTACAGGAAAACTGCTAAAGCAGATATCACTAAATAAGGAAAAAACATTTTCGGGAAGCAAACAGTACGCTTGTTTTGCCCTGCCAAACTGCCTTCCAATAGCAGTGTGTGTTCAGGCTCAAACCCTCTCTCAGAACTGAGGCACCTACAAATGCCTTAAAAAGCTGAGCCCAAGCCCTGTCAGTGACAAGCAGCCATAAATCAACCTGGAAATCTACAGAAAGCCAATAATGCTCTGTAATGCCTCACCTTACTCTGGATTGTGATTCAGGTCCTTAGGCGACTTTGGATCTGCAGCACAAGTAATTACAGGAACAAATTGCTTTAATTTAATTTGTGCAGCTGAATCGATAAGGACCACAGTAAAGCTGCTTTGGCTGTCACAGCCCTTTGTGCTGCTTTATGACAAAACCCTGACCAGAACAAGGCACTGCAGCAGTTGTGAGTTCCTGATAACCCCAGTGTTGAGCAGGGATTCAGGCACTCATGGTGGCAGCACTCCCTATTTGTGGGGGTAGTCGCTGTGGTACTGAGATTATTTGACTTTTTCTTGTTGGTTTAGACCTGTTAATGAAATTCAGGAAGCAAGATTTATGCACTTAAAGCCAAGCACTTACTTCACTGTAGTTGAAATAGAAGGAAGACAGCATGGATGGACGCTGTATATCCAAAATGCTATGAACTGGTATGAGCAAAATCTCAGCCAGAAAGGACTTTAGATGCAAGTTTGTCAGTTTTAACATACCCAATTTCTGACTTGCGATATGAAAGCATGTAAGAACAAAAAAGAGAGAGGGGGAGTTTTGGTGTTGGGTTGGTTCTCTCCCCTGCTTTTAAACCTAACCAAATTTATATGCAGACTGGGTATATAGGAGTTTCACTATAACTCTTGATGGGAATTGCTGGTAGAACACCTGAGTAGACAGAATTCACTTCTCCCACAAAATTTCTAGTGTGGCTTTTAATCTGGGGAAAGGAAGAGACAAAAGCTTTCCGATTGTGTGGTGTTACATCTGCACAGGCCATACCTTGAGGGTGTATGGCAAGCACCACAGTAATATGTTATCACTGATTTATGGGGCAGTGTTGTCAGGAGACATCTTTGCATGAAGAACTTGAGCATGTTTTTGGACCCTCTTCCAAGAACTGGCTCATCGCATGTGATCCAAAACACCTGCAATTCATACAGTGCAGTTGCTGGTACTCCAAATACTGTTTGAGTTACCAGTTTCCTCCTGCTGCTCTGAGAACAACTTCTGTAGACTGATTCATTCAAGATCTTAATTCCTCTCAGGAATCAGAGCCTTGGGCTTGCTGCTTTCATACAGGAAAACTGAGTCAGTCTAGCACAGTTTCTACCTTGCTGAAATAACCTTAGAGAATGCAAGAGGGGGGGAAAAATGAAGGAAATAAATATTTAGAAAATAGGGAGGGGGAAGGAAAGAAAAAGTGGTCAGAACAGAAGGGCATTGGTTTTAATCAAACACTGCTTAATAGATATTGTACAGTCTTAGCTAGGACTACATTTTAATTATTGAAATATGCTTGTGATTCTATTGCCTGTGCCCACTGGCAAGCTGCACATCTATAATCAGGTCTTGTGGGGGTTTTCTGTTATTTGTGTAGCTTGGAAGCTGCTTGGGTCAAACAGAGCAGGACAAGTTTTCTTCAGTTGTCAGCACTTCTTTGTCCTCTCCAGACTATACAGTGGGTTTTTTAACCCTGGAAATCATTCTCATTTACTATCTTTTTCTTTAGTTGTCACATGTAACAGATCAAAAGACAAAAAAGGACTTCCAGATTTATCAAGCCATGCTCAAGCATTTATGCAGGGAAATAAGAAAAAAACCAGACACCTCTGGGGGTTGGGGACCTCCTTCTGTTCAAAGTCCACTTATGCAGAGAAGTGTATCAAGGCAAATAGAAAACACAACTTCTCAAAGAACTAGTGTATTGGTAAAATCTCAGTCTCAAATCACATTAGAAACAGTTAATCAAACCACTACTAATGTGGTAAAGTTACATTTACAGTCATCAAGCAATGAAGTTTAAAGAAATCTTTTGCAGCTTGTTTGCGACACACAGGAAAAAGATAATGGTGAACAAGATGCATGTGGAAATATCAAGCTTAGGTCTACAAGGATGATTAGAGTGGGAAGCTCAGCTTAGCAGGGACTAACTGGTGAACTGGAGGCCCAGCATTCAAATGCAGGATTACCTGTGACCTGCTTTACAACAGCTGCAATGAAAAAAACATGTTCTGAAGCCTAGAAAAACAGTGTACAATGGAGCTCATCTGCAGAGAGTCAAGGGCTGTTCTAGCCTTGAAGTTACTCCCACCTTACACTGCTCTGCTTAGATTACTCTTATCCTAGCAGTCAGAAAGCAACTCTAAGGAGACACATATGTGTCTCCTTAAAATTGAATCCTTTCCCATGAATATGGAGAGCTCACAAAGGTTTTCACAGCCTTGCACTTTGACAGTAAAAGACAATGTATGTTGTACCACAACAAATCATAGCAGTAATCTCAAAACCAAATGCTCAGGTCAACAGCAAATGTAACCTAATTAAATTCTTATGTTTATTCAACCCAGATTTCAAAAGGTCAGAATTTTCTGGCCTGACTGAAATTTGCCAGCAACCTCTATTTGGATTTACATCACCACAACTAAACACAGGATCCTAAATGCAACTAAGGAGGGTCACAGAAAGCTTTGGAGAAGATTAGACAGAATACGAGGACGTTTCTGAATTCAAATCCTCTCTGCATCTCCATGTAGGTTAGCCTGTCGGTAATGCTCAGTGCCACACTTTGTGGCATCAAATGGCAAGTCATACTCTTCTTTCAGCCCAATTTAAAACCAAAGGAAAACATACTCACTGAAATGCTATTTGCAGTGGGAAATTAATAAATCCCTGGTGTGTCTGCAAGCTTGGTTTTCAGCCAAGACACTTTGCACATTTTCCTATTCTGTATGATAGGAATAACCCTATAGATCAGCTCTGCAGAGATCTGCTGGTGAAACAACTAAACCACAGATGATTATTCCTGTTGCGACCAGGGGGCTTGCACTCCTGCAGGGTGCTGGGCCACATATCCAAGTTGGCAGTGAAAGCTCTCATTTTACTCTGAATGCTGATAGCAGGAACTCTTTTTGCATTGAAAATCAATAACCCAAAAGATTTAAAAAAAATAAATAGGAATGCAATAAAAAAGCAGGATTCAGAACGTGCTGTGGGCAAAGGCTGGCCAGCCTTGGTTAATGGCAGTGTGAGGGCAAACGGTTGGTCTAGCTGTGTGCTGAAAAATACTGGGCTAACAATAGTGTGCACAAGAGAAACAGAAAATGGTACAACAGATGGTGATATGATATCTGAAGATAGGGATATCCCATCCTTTTGGAGATGCCGTGTGGGTGAGTGACAGGCAAGAACTATAAAGTACTTGCATTGCCAGGAAGAGTGTTTCCAGAGAAATTCCTGCAATTTGATAGCAGGCGTGCAGTCATATATATGGTCCCAGCTGGGACTGTCTATCCCAGAAGAATTTGCGACTTTGGGAATCACTATCATTTAGGGTTTTTTTTTTCTTTGGGGATTACACAAAGCCAAGAAAGTGCTCCACTTTCCTTGATTGACTTCAGTAGCTAAGAAGCTGCCCCTTGGCATGAAGCCTGACATTCCAAGCAGTCTGCAAAGTGCAGCAGCATGCCCTCTCCTGCTAGGGTTTGACACTGCTGGGTTAATAGGCTCACACAGCTTGATACCACCAGCTCTGGGGTAAATCCTTGCTATTGCTTTATGCAACACTTTGCAGTGGCAAATATGCCTGCAGGTATTTATTTGTCACTTCACAGATTGCGCCAAAAGGTCCTTTATATACCAATACAAGTTACAGGGAATAGAGAAGTAACTTCTCCAGAGCTCACATCTCATGAGGAAACTCTCAGCAATTTGTATCCAGAGCAAGAACAGCCATTCCCAAATTATTTTGTTTAAATGAGGGGGTGAAAGAGAATTTACATATAGCCAGCAGAGGCAGGCTGACAAGCTATGCATACCAATATTTCTTTGTCTGCTCTCTGAGAATCCAGCTGCGGATTCTTACAGTGACCCAAATCCTACAGTTGTACAACTGCAGTGGCATCTGTTAGTAGGAGCAACTGTTTATAGGTTAAGTGGACGGTATTGCAGGATCTTAATGCTAGCTGTGCAACAGGAAGCATCCTAGCTCAATTCAGGACATTTTGGATGCTTCCATCCATGCACTGCATCTGTTTGATGGACTCTGAAATGTGGCTAGTGCTACAGTCCAACTGGCATGTCTTTCTGTCCTCCTGTCCCTGGTCTCTCTGACTGCGGTGGCTGAAATTGTGTTCCTGGCTGCCTGGGAAGTTGAGTCATGAGCCTACAGACACTTCATTTCTCACAGGGTCAGGGCTGGCTGGGAAGCCAGCCTCAGCTCCCTGAAGGAGATCAAGCACAGGCACTGTATTAGGCATCACTTGTATAGTGAAGCTAAAACCTAACTTCTTTTTTTCTTTTTGTACATAACATTACCCAGGAGTATGCAACTGTTTCACTAGGAGTATTGTCTCAGTAAAATGTCAGTCCCCACCACTGGGCAAAGGTTGGCTTCTGGTCTACTAGTGATTGGCTAGCAGAGTCCCTGCTGTTGGTCAAGCAGTTTCTATCAGAGTTGATTTTACTATCATTTCAGCAGTGGCAGATGTCTTTATTTAAAATAATACAATGGTAACACGTACACAATAGGATAGAACTAAAACCATAGGAATTATATGATTCGTCTTGTTTGCTTGTCTTGAAGCATCAAGCCCACAATGTTCTCAATTTGCCTGAATAAGAGATATGTAATATTGTTGGATTTTTTCCTGCGGGAACACAGGGCTCCAGAGTTTTATTCCTGCTTCAGAGATTGAAAAAAAAACCAAACCAAATTATAAATAATCTGTTACTTTGTAATGAAACATTATTAACCATTTTCAGTGACCTGCAAAGTGTGACCCAGGTCATAACCAGCACATGGTTTCGCCTGAAAGACCTTCAACATACATTTTAATACACAGCCTTGAGACCTCATCAGCCTTCAGCAGAGGAGCTGCACTGGGAGCCTGCACCACTTGTGCTGTTATCTGAAGAACATGTTCTTTCAGCAGTTTTTCTTGCTGAGCTATTTTTAGCTTGAATGTATTCCCCAAGCCAGATCTTTGCCCAGCTGCAAGGCAAAGCACAGACAAGAGCAAGTAGTAGAGCTGCTCATACTGACACCGCTACCAAAAGAGCATGTCTTTGGTTGAATAATCGATTGTACTTTTGTCATGCTAATGACTAAATATTGTAATTCCCCTACAAACAGGAGATCCACTATGCAACAGCTCTGTTAAACCACAAAGTGGGGGAGCAGACGGAAGGGAGAGCAGGAAGCTCTTGTTCTGAAGTAAGCAGCTATTATGTTTACACCCTAATGCAGAAATGTTAGGTCTTGTATATTAACTAATAGGTCAACTGAAAATTGAAACCCTTATGTTATGTCAGTCCTGGAATGTGCCACATCTTCCAAGAGCTCTTAACTGCATTTTGAGAGAGGTATGAAAGCAAAAGCCCTCTGAAGGTGATGGAAGGATGCTCAGTATCTTCACTGAGCTTTGCAGCAGGCCTGTGAACTGAGAGGCAGGCTCTGCCCTCCAGCTGTGTCTGGCTTTTCTTCCTCACACATGGAGAAAACTATGAAACCAAAGGTCAAATGCAGAGGGGCTTTCACAGGTGGTGAAAACAGTGATTACCGTGAAGCCTTCTCCATCTGAATCCTCTCACATAATTAGATACTGGCTCTGTCGGTGTATTTCAGCCCCCACAGTGATTATCACCAAGTAACACTGCAATAGCAAACCTGTCACAAGGATGTAGGTCATTCATGGACAGTGGGTTATGATACAAGGGTCACCCTGGGCAAGTACGTAGTAATTCCAGCTGAAATCTGAACTCCTCATTGCAGGGCTTATATCACAGAAATTATAATGATGGACAACTATAATTGCCTGGAAAATGAGTGACAACATAATTAACTGAAACTCTTGCTGATTTGCAGCCTTGAAAATCAAGCCAGAACTAAAGGCCAAACAAATGAGTAAGATATGTAATTAAGGCAACATAGACAGCCTCTGCATTTATCCAACATCTTTTTACTGGACACACAAAGGCAGTTTTCTTAATTGGATGCAAGAAATAGATTATGGAGGAACATAGACACAAATATTGGCAGTTAAAGTTTTTGCATGCAACTCACAAAATCTACCATACCAACTCCCCTCTGTCATACTGATCTATCAAAGAATGGCAGCACCTACTCTTTCCCTGTTACGGGAAATGCTGGCATGTCACTCAGCTACCACTTTTTACATGCTCCAGAATTACCTTGGGGTAAAACAAGTTTGTGTCTCAGCGTCTGTCTTCTAATTTTGTACAAACTGTAAAAGGCAAGTCCCTCCTACCAAGAATTTACTACTACCCATAATTGTACATTGCCGGCAGTACTGCACTGCCACAGTGCACCATGGGGGTGACTCAAAGCTCTGGCACACATCCTCATCACAGCTACTTATAGGAAGGATGAAAATAAACTTCTTGTTGAATTGAACATGATGTTCTGGTAATAGAGATGCCAGTTTTAGAGGCAGAGCCTTTGCCTCCTGACAGGCAGCAGACACAAGCTGGTTTATGAGAAGCAAGCACAAGGCACTCCCATTTCTCCTCCCCTCGCCTGGACTGGAGCTGTTCTGTGAAAGGAATCCTCCCCACTCCCTTCCCAACTGTAGCTGCAGAACTCCTTGTCACAAGAAACAATCAATGCAATTGCTGCTGGCTACAGCTCATTTACTGAAAGCTGGATTGATTGCTCACTCGTCAGCCCAGAGTCCACAGGCACACACACGTGTCCAAGTCTACCCAGTCTATCCCTCCCTTCACAGAAGATTATCAGAATCACATGGATCTAACTAAGTAAAAGCAGAAACAAGCTTCCAAAGTATGCCTTTTGGCTTCAGCTGCAAATCCATAAGAAAACCAGTTTTATGACAATCGTATATACAGATACTGTGCAACAGAATCTATGCAATGTTTGGGAAACAAAGGAACACATTCTGGGGACAGATAAGAAACCCCATGAACCAAGAACATGAGCTTTTCTGCTGAACACTAGCTAGGGTCTGCCAAGCAGGTGAGACCGCAGGCTGGTAAGAGGAGCTTGAAGGGAAGGACTGACTGAGGTGTGGAAAGTCAGCCTAGCCCCATATGCATATGGGTGGGCTGTTCCAAATTTGTGTCTCATCAGCTGTTCTATGCCTCCACCTGCAAGCCCACAGCTTGCTGTCGCTTTGCTGAGGTGCAGTTCCCATGACAGACAAAGCAGACACTGCTAAGGTGAACTATGAGGACAGAGAACTTGGCAGCATCTCAGCTTGCAGGACATACTGATGCATTGCCTGTCTGAGAGCAGACCCTGGGATCCTAATGACATGCAAACCCTCAGACTGCTGAGGGCTCAGAGTCACCTGTAACAGTCCAGTGCTATCAACCTTGGTGTAATGCTGGTCCACAACATTAATTCCCTAGAAAGTGAAGGAGACAATCCTGCTACATGAAGTAAATATTGATCCATTGATCAGGAGTCACAGGCACGTGTGAGAGTCATTGGGCTCATCAGCATGTGCCCTTGCTCCAGAGGGATGAGCAATTAGTGGTTTCCCCCTTGAAGCTGACTCTGGCATGTGTACTTGTGCATGCGTCAGACATGTTAGTTAGCAGGACCTCAAACCAGGCCCTCCTGGCAGAGGGCTGCAGCTTGCTCCACCAGACCAGCCAGCAGAGACCTCTCCATCCATGGGGCTGGTAGGGGCAGCACTTGTTCCCCGGGCAGCTTGTTCTGCTACAGTTACACACCACACGTGTATGTCAAGGGAAACTGCCAGACACGCATAGATTTATTGCCTCTCTCAGAGCCAGCATGGAGCCCTTGTGCATATCACAGCATACCCATGTGCACATTGCACGGAGAAAATAACCTTGAGGCCATGTGCAGACTGTCACCACCTGAAGTACTCCAAGACCAACAGTGCACATGGCCATACCTGCAGGGTATTCTCGGGGAGAACCACAGGTGACTGAGCTACCCTGCAGCAACCTGTGCCTCCAGCCCTCGGAGTAACCCTGCAGAGGACACGGGAGCAGGCAAAGCCTTTGGCTTCTGAGAGATGACAGCATATAAGTTTATCCGGTTGTCTTTCTGAACCCAAATTCCTGGAGCAAACACTCTAAATGTAATCTGAAAATACTGCCAGGACACTCCGCAAAGTGCAAACAGCTGAAGAACACGCAGTGCTTGAAGATACTGCTTGCTTTGCACAGAACAACATTAATACAAAAACTTATTTTTCTGAACTTAAAAATAGCTGTCCCTGTAGTGTTGTATCATCCCCACCAATGTATGGCGACTGCTTTAGCATTGTGAGAAAATATTCAGACTTTGGTCTCTACCCAAGCTCGGGGCATCACTGACACATGTACAGCAAACTCTCTCTGAACTGTACCAAATGCTATTTACAGGGAAGCCACGCTGATGCCTCAATTTCTGCTTGGTTTCCCTGAGTCCCCCTCCCTGGGCTGGGGTGCTGCCAGTTCAGCTCCACTTATTCTGCTGTTGGCATCTCTTGGTTTAAGCTAATGGGGAAGCAAGTTCCTGGAGCAGATACACTTAACATGGGACCCTGGTAATATCAATCACAGTCCATGCACTTACACCACAGGAAATCTAGACAGAGGTGGGACTTGCCTTTAAGTTACTTTAGAGTTTTCAAGAGAGCTTCAAGACCGTTGCAGAAAAGGCTGTCCGTTCAGAGGTGCTCAGAGGGAACTCTCCTACCTCAGCAGATAGTACAAAAATATCTAAACCTAGATTTTCATATCACCCAGGAACACAACAGTGTTAATTGGATGTTTTTCTCAAAAGCAAGAAACAGATATCAAAAATTAAGTCAACTAAAAAGAAACCATTGCTATAACACAACAGAAGTTGTGCGCTGTTAGTCCTCCCAGCTGAGCTTACTTTACTGAGGTAAGTCCCATACTGGACTGAGTCTCTAGATGAAAAAAGCAACAGAAATGCAAAGCATGGGACTTACCTACACACATCCACATGCAAGCAGTGCTGAAACCTCATGCCCACCTCAGACCTTCAAGCAGGCAGGGAAGCCCCACGTGGAGCCCTGCCACCACTCACTCTCAGGTGCAGGAGCTTTGTGAACCCACAGGAAAGGAGCCAGAACTCTGCTTCAGAATGGCGTGCAGCTCTGAAACACAAAATCTTCTCCGTGCAAAGCTTGTGAAGATCACCCACAGTCCACGGAGGGCTCATTTTTTAGTCTTCACAAAGGCTCCTTCACACCAGGTGCCTGGTTCATCCCCTGGGATCACACACCAGCTCCCCTGCTGTGATGCAATCTGCTGATAATCATTATTCAGGTGGAGTTTGTTTCCTTTAAACTCCGGAGAGTTGAGCATCCCCTCCCTAGAGCCTTAGTGTCTCAGTCCCTGCTTCCTGGCCTGTGCTCCCCAGCAAGGGTGTGAGGAGAGCGCCGCCATTTCCCCAGGCCGCGGTTCCTGGGGCCATGGCGCTGCCTCTCTGCAGGGCTGGGCTGCCACCTCCTGAGGGAACACACTGAGCTCAATGCACAGGGGGTGCTCTCTGGTTCTGCCAGAGGTAGGGGTTCACGTTTAACAGCTTCAGAGAATAAATATCCAAACCAGAGATGCAGAGAGCATGCAGAGCGCCGTGGTGCCCAGAAAACAGCTCGTCCAAGCAGGAGCATGAAGTTATCTGACATAGCTTCTTACTCACAAGCTCCCTTCAGGAGGCACAGGCATTTTTGACAGGGCTGCTTTCCCTTGTGCCCTGCTCAGCCACTGACCTGACCGGAGCCCTCAGAAACCTGCCTGCCCTTACCTCGCACCGAGCCCGCCTGCAGGCGTTCTGAGGGGAGCTGGCGGTGGCAAGGGGGACTGTGAGTCCCCCTCTGAGGAAGCCGAGGGCTGCTGAGCCCCCCGTGGGGGATGAAGCAACCGCCTCCATCCACCCAAAGCAGCTCGGGCAGGACAGGCTCTGCTCCCACACTGAACACTCAGCAGGAAGCGGTTTCTTGCCGTCATGGACAATCAGGTGAGGCAGCACGTCCTGCTCTCCGGACGTGCAAGAAACCCTCCTGCAAAAGGGCCTCTCACGTCCTGATTTACTCCACCAGAGCTCATCAGGGATGTGTGCCCCCCGAGCCCTCCCTGCTCACTGCTGCTTCCCCTCACTACCACCAGCAGCCATCAGTGGTAGTGATAGCTACCGACCTGCATCATTTCCCCTTCGCCCAGAGCCCAGCCACCATGCAGCACAGCTCTCAGAGCACAGAAAGGGAACCAAAGGGGGTTCTGGACACAGAGAGGAGGATTCCTGCGAGCAGAAACACCTTGGAAGCAACAGTGTCGGTAGTGTTGCCACTTCCCCTTGCTTGATCCTGACTCTCTTCCCAGCTTCCTGAAATCGTGTTGCAAATTTGTTTTGAAGAAATCCCACATCTGGTTTCATGATTATGACAAAAGCTTGCAAGTGTGGTCCCTCTGTCTGAAAACTTAGGAAAAAACCCAACAATGCCCTCTGTGTGTATTTATATGCCCGTGTGTATCTGCGCCTTTTCCTTCTGTTGTGGGTAAAGATGAGGATGTGCACAGAAATATATTGTCTCTGGGCACCTACCATGTATTCATCAAAGCCAGAAGGGAAACAAGGTTTTAAACAATTAACCATCATACATATTATAACTACATATATATATACACAGAGAGGATTCATATACATAGGCATTCTCATACTGCGTTAATCACTTCTTACAGGCTTTTAATCCCCCAGTTTAAAAGGGGCCTCTGAAGTTTAATGTACAGATTCTGGGAGAATCTATAAATCTCACATGGAAGGGCTGT
Organism: Psittacus erithacus; assembly: GCA_009867235.2. NCBI lineage: Eukaryota > Metazoa > Chordata > Aves > Psittaciformes > Psittacidae > Psittacus > Psittacus erithacus. Next base: position 82,738 of record WYDI02029871.1, read on the forward strand.
AATTAAGAACGGTTTGAGAGAGAGGCATGTGAGCAGCAGGTCGGGTGGACCTTTCACTTGCAGATAAGCTCTCCCAGTAAGTCATTCTTCTCCGATTTATATTCTAAAATGCACGTTAATCTCTTTCAAACAGAACCTAGAGAGACTTGTATCATTTCTGAGGCATAAAGGGGAATGAGTGAAGAAGGAGTCCAAGGGTAACAGGAATTGAAAATACAAGTTTAAAGCCTTTAGTATGGCATTTTAGCATCATTCCTGTTTCACTTTGGATTATTGCAGCATCCAGTGCTGGAGTATCCAACCCATTACTCCAAAGAGAAGTCCAGAGACCAGGAGAAAACCTTTAAGTAATCCAAAAGAACAAGAGTTAGATTGTGGGTGTTTCTAAGCACAAGAGCTCATCATATAAGTTTTCTGTTGGTGTGAATCTGGTATAGCAGTTGTGATGCTTTCCTGTTGTGAAAGCTGAAAGCTTTCCCAGGGATCTCAGAGAACTTGATTAAAAAAGGGTAAGGAGTTGCATTTACAATTTGGGCTGTTGGTCTGATAATAGAAGACAGAGTTATTTTGAATGAATATATGTGGTAAGGCTTACAGAACAAGGAGAAATTAGAATCAGGTACTTTTAAGTTTTTTTACAGTCTGGTAACAGTGTCTCCATGTAAGTAAAATGTAGATCTTGTTACAGCATTACCTTATAATCATTCCTTTATTTCCTATACTCAGTAGAAGGATAATTACTGCAGCAGGGGTCTGCAGTGTGGTCCCTGCTCTGAGTATTTCTTTGTAACTCCATCTCTGGCTTGGCAACATCTGCTGGAGGCCAGACGATGAGAATCCTTAACGCTGCCAGGATGCGGGGCCAGAAAGCATCATAAACTCTTTCCGATCTGCTTGCTGGATTATTACATGAAAGATGGCAAATGCAGCATGTGTGTGTGTGTGTGTGTGTGTGTGTGTGTGCGTGTGTGTCTGCCAAAGGGAGGGGCTCAATTACCTGAGATTCTCTGCAGATATTAGCAGTGTCTCATGGGGAAGTCTCATTTAGTATGCAGAATAAAATCACCGTGGCACTGGTCATATGATTTGAAGACTCAATCCTGAAGCAGCACTACTGAAAAGGGGAGGTGAAACTGCATAAGACATTCCGTTCAGACAGCATGAGCTGTGAGCAGCACACGAATTTTTATTCAGCAGGCAGGAGGAGAGCTGCTGGATTGGTCTGTTAGATGTGTACTCAGGAAACCACAGGAAAGCTTTATTCTGGCAAGTCTGCATTTTGTCAGGATGCACCACTGGTGTTACTAGAAAAAAAGAAGCCCACTTCTACCTGAGATTAACAGGGAGAGGCAGTGATAGCTACAGAAGATCACTGTGAAACTCATTTGATAACCACCCTAAATATCCCCTCAAGAGTGAATTTAACTGGTTCCAACTGACTCTCTGGAAAGTATGGTGAAAAGGATGCACATTCTGAGGAAGCGCTTCACTGCCAGCAGAGCAAACTAGAGGAGAACTTCTACCTGCATTGCTGACATTTGAGAAAATAACACAAGAAAGCATTCTGGTGTCAGGATTCTTGTGGGTTTTTTTTCCTTCCTGAGTACTGGAGAGAGATTTTGTAGTCCCCTCCCTGAGGAAAACACTAACCAGAACTCAGAATACTGCAGACTTTCCAAAGAACAGGCATGGTACAAAATGTGATTTTGGTGTTTTTCCGCAGGCGACTCAGCCAAAGACCTGCTGTTGAGGAGCTAGAAAGAAGAAATATACTTAAACGTGAGTATTATTTTTTTTCCTAAAGTATTTTATGTGTTTGCTGGAGCCAGTGGCTGCATTTCTAAAACAGAGTATTTTTTAACAAACAAATTAATTGACTGGGATTATTTTCTGCACCTGAAAGTTTTAGTTTTTCACATGTCCTGGGTTTCAAATACTGCAGGATTCAGCATTTACAACTTAATAAAGGCACGCAATTTTGTACAAAAAAGAGTGACTGGTTCAAATGTAGCCTTTCAAGCCATTTTCATTCTGATTACACTGTTAGGGATGTCTAAGAGGGGAATACAATCCTAGTGTCACACAGTGCAAAGGGAATTGGACTGGCATTTTTCAAGACATGGACTGTCATGGCAAACTATACAATGAATACCCCCAAGGCTGAAGTGAATGCAGAAAGCATCCCTGCAGAGATGCAATTCTCCTAACAAGTACATTTGTTCATATCATTAGAGAGCTTCCCAAAAACAAGTCATTCTGAGATATTAGTAGAGGGGCAGCCCTAGGCCTGTACAGATACTGCCATATGGGAATGTTCTCTACATCTCTCAAATAAACACAAGGCAGAAAAGTGCAACTCTTCCTAAAGATCTGTGTTCTGGCTTGGGGATCAAACAAGTGGTGAACATCAATCCTTTCCTCACAAGTGCTGCAAATCTTGTAAGTGAGGGGAAGGTGACAGAGAGCTTTGAAATTGCCTCCATTATGGGTCTCAGACAAGAAGAAGGGGGAGACCATCTGCTTAAAGGAAAAGTGTCTTGCTTCTGTTATTTTCATGGTCTATTTAGTGTTGAAAGATGAAAACCAGAATAATGTAAATAGTTTGTTTCTCATTAAACAAGCATAAAACATAAAGCCACATAAGTCTGTCTTATAAGCAGTACTGCCTCTGCTATTTGATTCATATTTCATCTAATTGTAATTCGCTAGGAAAAGTTATCTACATTTTGTCACCTAAAATTTAATGTCTCAGAACTTTCTCGGTAGTTCACAGTAAAAGCCTTATGCTCTTGCCACTGAAGTTATTGGAGATTTCATTTCAGTTTTAACACAAAGGAGCTCCACAGTGTACTTACTGTTATTTTCAACACTGTTCCAATGCATACAATGCACATAGTAAAATTAGATGTCTCACATGTGCATAGATAGATGGGAAAAAGGATAGATGCTTTGCAAATGTGAAAGAAACTTGGCCTAGCTTCATCTGTCATCTACCACAAGAGACAAGAAACAGCAGTAACCCAAGATTCTGAAATATGTGGGGCCAGATTTTCAAAAGTCAGTACCCAAGATCTCTGAAATCCTGTTTCTTTGGGTTTTTTCCTAGCTAAGGAAGAGCTGATCTCCACTGAAAAAATCTGTTCCTGTCTGTTTACTTTTTGAAGTGTGCTGGTTACATCCTTAATCTGGGTTAAACTGACCAGCTTTAATAATAAAAAAAGTTTGAATACATTCATATAATGAGCTTACAGAGAGATAAAGCAGAAAGAAGATAAAGCAGAATTAAAGACATTTCCTGAATGCCAGCTAAACATGCTGGTTTAGATTTGTATCTCATTTAAAGAGCTTCCAGCATGGAGCACATTTATTGGCTTCAGTTCAGGGTCAGGCTTTGCACAGGTTCAGCTGAGATCAGAAACACTTCTATTTTATTTACCTCTTCCACTATATAAAAAGCTAAGTATCTTGTAAAGAGCTACAGCCATGACTTACGTCAGCTGTCATCTTAAAAGGCTGGACAGATGCAACAACTAGTCTCAGTTTTGAGTGAATTTAGAAATTACTAGTTTCCTTTTATTACAAGTAGGGTATAAATGCCTTTCAGATAAATCACTGCAACCTTCTCCAGGTTGTAAAAGTTTGTACGGTTGTGTTCTTAGTTTCCTAACATCTTCGATGTTCCCCATACATACTGCTAACAGAAGCAATGCTACACCAAAGCTGTTGTAAGGACTAATAATTCACATTTGAACAACTCTGTCAAATAAGAAGCACACTGCAAGTGCCTGAGTGCAATTATGTGTTATTCTAAAACAAATCTTGGGAAGATTAAAAGAAGTGAGTTCTTACCTCCTTTAGGAAGATGTTTTGCAGATAAAAATAATACTTAAAAAGCAAACTTAAAGCCAACGCTTTCCTACAATGTTGTGGATTTCTAAGTCCTTTAACTATAGGCACACAACTGGTTTACCACAAACATGAAAAGCACATGAACTATCACAGCCCAGGTGGTCACACGTGTTCTTCCTGCATTCATCAGAAAGCTAGTGTTCACATGGGAAAAGATAGCACCTCAGAACTCACACTGTACAGCCCCTGGTTCCTTCTTATCGGCAGCAACTGGTTTAGTGCTACGAACAGCCAAGAATTCCCTGAGTAACTCAGAGAGCAGCAAAATGAGTTACTGCACTGCACATAATACTTTGTGACTGGGAACGTCCCTCCACCATTTACAAACCAGCCCTCCAAGCACAGGCAGAATGATATTGATGGGAAAAACTTCTCTAGTTTGCCTCTGTAATAACACCCAAATTTTATAATGCCCTTGCTAGCATTTCCTATCAAATTTTGGGTTATTTTTTTCTAAAAGAACTATATTTCCATCATTACTTCTTGGAGCTGGGTATAAGCACTGAACCTAGGTGCATCTCTCATCAAATTAGGTCACTAAAACATGTTTACTGTATTTGGAAAAGCATTTTTTTATCAGAAATATGTCCTTGTAGGTTTGCTTTAGGGATTCTCTCGGTGCATATTATAGTCATACCTTAAAAAGGGCTTACATCACAGAAAGATCTCTGAATAAAATATACAGATAAGAATATCTATTTTAAAAGGGGTGAATTAAACCTGAATGAAGCATATTAGTAAATTCTTGCATCAGAATACACTCCACTTTTTAAAGCCTCTTCTCTTTTTAAACATTCCAGACTTCAATAGTTGCTCATCCCTGGCAAAGCACTCATTTTAGCTATTCTATTCTCTTTTACATTTGTATGCCTTGCCACCAAATTGTAATACAGCACATTACAGCATTTTAGATTCATTTGATTTACATTTCTACTATAGCCAGTTGTAGCTATGCACTGCTGTGTTATTTTAAATACTTACAATTGCATTTCAGTGTAATCTAATGAGCCTAAAAATAAGGCAGAAAAATCCTTCATTACTAAAAATATCATTTTGGAAACTCATCTGCAGCTCTAGTGTTTTTTCAAGGCGTATTAAAAATCACATGTGTGCTTTAACACTGGGAATATCTCATGCAAGTGGTGTATATATCTACACAGTCACAGTCGTATCTAGAGAATCCCACAATGGTTACATTTTTCTCTAGGTCTTCAGCTTTTTTCAGGTCACAGACTCACCTTAATTTAGTAACAGATAGTACTAGAAATAGAGATGCCATTAAGTCGTTTCCTAAGGCAAAGGATATATTTCACACAGTGTTACAGCACTGTGGTCTATTTTTAGACCCTGGGTGGAGGAGTTTTCATGGCCTGAATGTTAATAGGCACAACACACCAAAGCAGCCTGCCTTAGGTTAGAGTGGAACGATGCCACGAAAGCAAACCCCGTGAGTATAAAATGGTTCCAGTGTCAGTGGCATATCCGAAATAGCAAAGACAAAAAGCATGCAAGTGCAAAATAACTACTGTGACAGTGTGATCATCTAAAGGTGTCACCTCAGAATGAAGTTATACAGGAAAGAACACACTTTCCCTGGAGCTGCTGCAATAAATCTTTTCAGCATCTAACAGCAATGAGTGGCTCCAGAGAAGAAAAAATTATGACTAACTATGAAATAGTTTGATTTTCCTTTTAAGGTATATACAGCTGGAGAGTTGGTGTGACTGCTGTTGTTTTATAAATCTCACTGGAGCTGACTTTAGGAAAAGCTGATACTGGCATCAGGATGTTGTCACTACAGAGGTTACTAGATATTCTGACAGCCAGCCAGAGAGATGTACTGAACTAACAAAACACACAACGAAGAATCACCTACTGATATTTCTGTGCTTTCGTTTTTATTGCCTGGAACTTTAGAAAATATCAACCTGCTCATGTGGAAACTCATCTCTCTTTTTTATATTCTTCACAGAACGAAATGATCAAACGGAACAGGAAGAAAGGAGAGAAATCAAACAGAGACTGACAAGAAAGGTAAGATCTTGTAATACCTTCTGTTGTTTTTAGAAACTCATCAAAACTGATACAGCATCAACCAGTAATAGAGGTCATTATAACACAAAACCTCCTTTAACAGACATCCTCCTCAGCAGTGTCTGAGCATTGGGTAATAAGAATTATAAAAGTATTTACCTTATCTCAACTACATGAGACTTAGTGGAATATTTACATATAAAGTTTAAGCCAGAAAAGGGATGTTTGCTTGCACACTGGGTATATTGCAGCTATACTGCTGGAAATGGACTACTTCACCTTCTGCAGCAATCAGGAGCAGAGCTGACTCCCTGCTGAGCACCAGGTGTGCTTCGACAATAGATTTCTCTTTGCATTTAAGGTATTCTTGGAATCAGAACTAGATCTGTTGTTCTGTTCATATGAATCCCTACTGGAATGACAAGCCAAATATGCTGATAACTTGGAAAAGCCAAATCAAAATTCTTACAATGGGTCCAGTGCTGAAAACCTCACACAATCTGCTGCTGACTGTAGTAGAAAACCCCTACAGCATGTGACGTTATACATAGACCATAATAAATTCATCATGATTCCTTTACATATTGTAAATACAATTTATCAAAATCCAGGGTAAAATATTTTCCTCTTTCGTCCATTATAAAACCACTGTGCTGTAGCCCACAACTCCATTTAAACCATTATTACTCTTCTAACAGTACTCTGGAGGACTGAGTATTTCCCTGGATTTCCAGGGGTTGGGGCTTAGCATACTAAGCTAAGATGGGAGCAGAAAACGTTGCACATTTTGTTGAGATGTTTGTTATTAACACTGTTTGTTTTATAAAACTATTTAATACAGCTTAACCAGAGACCTACAGTTGATGAACTAAGAGACAGAAAGATCCTGATTCGATTCAGTGATTATGTGGAAGTGGCAAAAGCACAGGACTATGATAGGCGAGCAGATAAACCATGGACAAGACTATCAGCAGCAGATAAGGTACTGACATAATTAAAATGACATCTTCCTTTGCTATACCCAAGACCTATTAGCTCTGCTTTAGAAAAATCCTGTTCTGCTCTGCAAGTCTGGTATTTTACCACACTTACACTTCACAAGACTGTTAACTTTCTTCTATTTCCAATTCCTAGGCAGCAATTAGGAAAGAGCTAAATGAATACAAAAGTAATGAAATGGAGGTACATGCATCAAGCAAACATTTGACAAGGTCAGTTTTCCAGCTATTTATTTCCATTGCCTGCTAAACCCAGTCTGCTTGAGTCCCAAAGGTGTAGATTTTGCTCTTATATGCTGGATGTGAGAGAAGACTATGGGAAGGAAGCTTTGTTTTAAAATAAAAATGGAAATATTTCTTTTCTTGCTCAGAACTTGGCTTCTATATTTTAGTTTTGCTTTGATTAGCATGTACTAAGAAGCCCCCAGAGCTTCTCCAGAACATCACTCACCTTGCATTCTTTGCACTGAAGATTCAAAAGCTATGACAAAAAATTAAATGTATGAAATAAAAGAAAAAAAAAAAAAAAAAGATTTTTTAAGCAGACAAACAATACGCTATAGAAAGGTGTTTTTGAATTAAATGTACTGGAGTCTGCAACCTCATTATCACAAACACTGCAACTTCCCTGGTAAGAGATATCAAATTCTACACACTGTAACAGGACATATATAATGCCTGGAAGTAATAATTAGTTCCAGTGGGATTTGTTGTAATGGATTCAATATCCCTTGCATGCCAGTCCAGTTGCTACTGCAACGATGGCAGCCCCCCCCGCCCAGCAGTGGAGAGGGCAGGAGAGCGAACTAGTTTTGAGCCCTGTCACTGTCCAGCCAGTGGTCAGGCCAGCATGAACCTAGTCACTGCTGACAGGTACCATGCTTAAACATGCATGAAAACATTCATCTCCCTTTTCTAAGTGGGGAAAAAATGTGAGAGGCTGCTTCCACAGGCATCATTACTTGCAAAAAGACCTTGTTAGAGAAAAATCGAAACAGCAATCAGTTGGTTGCTACAATTTCCATTACATCCCTTGAGCAAGTTCAATTGCTCTTAAAACACAATTTTTGGAGCTGCTGGGAGCACAGTGTGCTCTTGCCATGGCTGTTAAGCATCCTCAGGTGTGCTTGCTGCTAAAATAAGTTGCCTAACACTATACTAGGGAACTTCTTGTGCAGTCTGGTGTTCTGGAAGGCTCCCTTCAGACACACCTGGGCCCATGGCGCCATACTTAGTTCTGAATGCAACGAATTCCAGCTCCAGTAGGCTTTGGACGCTCAGTAAAAAGATGGTCATTGATCTACATGCTGCAGCTGTATAATTCTAGACTGTTCATGCAGCTGTCAGGGCTCTTTTTAACATTACAGAGTCATCGCTGCATTGACAGAACTAAATATGGGCGGAGGGGGGGAATGGGATGGCTGCAGTTTAAGTCTGAAAGTGAGATATACACCTTCTCTCATTGAAGGCACCTCTGGAATTTACACAGATTGTAAAGATGTATTTTGAAATTCGTTCAGGATATTAGGAGTAAACAAGCTCACACTTTACAATCAGTGCTAAGGCATTACAAATCATTGGAACCTCAACCAAAGAATAAGCCTACAGTGCAAGACTGCATTTATTCCAGACAGACTTTTAATACCATCATACATTAAACCAGCCGTATGTTCTTTGTATTTTCCAAAGCATCAACTCAACATTGCTTACCTGTTAGAAAATAACAAAGTCACTGCACAATAATGAATATTTCTACCAATGACAAACTGTGGCTGAATTCCTAAAAGGAAAGAAACCAAAATCAACTCCACACCTATTTTTGCATTTGCACTCCAAATAACTGTGAACTGGTCAGACTGGGCCCTGAGGACTGTAACTGCACTACAGTCACAGCACACGTGTGGAACTGTGCTGGTGAATGTTAAGAATTAAAGTTGCTGTTCTTCAGTACTGTTACTGTACCTTTAAACAGAATGGATACTGTTAAAAACACGCTTTTTTTTTTGTTACTCTAAGAAATCTTTTTAAAATTATACTACATTAGAAAATTCAAAGTGGTTTGAAACATCTCTCTTATTTCTCCTAGATTTCACAGGCCATAGAAATTTTCTTCTGAGAAGAATCTGTCTTTACTTTTTGATATTGCTGCTGAACTCACATCAGGGAATATATAAGTCTTTCCCTAAAGTTCAGTTCCGGCTACCTTGATGTTTATGTGGAAGAAGGACTCTGCAGTTGAAGTCTGCAGCCCTTATGGACAGAAAGAAGCACCAGAGCTGTACTCCGCTCTGAAGTCAGAAGAGAGACGGCCTGTGGAGTGGGATGATCTGCTGAAAAAGACTGAAGTAAAGCTACTTGAAAGAACTACTACTCTCCTTCAACACTTGTTTTAAACTGTTTTGCAGTCTATCTTGGAAGAGGAGATGTTGTGCATGTACAGGCTTTACCATTCCAAGGCCTCTGACATAAATGGACATGACACACTGTCATTCAGTATTATGTTGACAAGACATTTTGAACTTACCACAATTAGTTTGTAAAACACTTAAGTTCATGATCTAAAAACTAATTTAATGTATTATAATTTCATTCTTTTTTTATATAATGTCTAACAGAATCACAGCTGCAAGCATTTTTGATTCCTGTTACTTTTGTTCTTTAATTAAATGACTACTTATTGCAGGAAATGAACACGTTTCCTAAAGCTCTTTTTTTCCCCAGGGACAGCTTTGAAGGGAGGAGATCACTGTTATTATGCACCAGATCATATTGCTTTTTTATCATGACAGAATCTTTACAAAAGGATGATATTAAGCTGAGGTTTTCTATCTTCTGGAATATTGGTGTTTTGGACCAGATCCTAACCAGCAGAATATGATTGCCATTCTATACTAGTTGAGGTTCTGGTCCTCTAAAGAACAGCAGTTAAGGTCACTGTTATTCAAAATCAGTAAACTGGAAAAGCATAGATAGATACATAACGATGTGCACTGATGTTTAGCAAACAAATCTTATGCTTTCTTGACAGCAAGAAAAAAGTCACTAGATACCAATAAGAAAGCTAATAGAACTGTTTGAGGGAGAAAGTAAAGCCAGACATTCTATTAATGCTCAACACCATGGAGCATCTGAGAATTCTACTCAAAATATTACTAAAAGGAAAAGCTTAGGGGCAAAAAAAAGTGCTAGCTGGAAAGCATGCCTGCTGAGACAGCAACAAAATGGTACACCCACTCACAGCACAAAAATTTCTCTGCAAGAGTCTTAAATTACATCCTTTTAGGGAACTGCTTAATATTAAAGACTTGCAGAAGGTGCTCTTGATCTTGTAGCTTCATTGCGATGATCTCCATAGAGCATGAAAATAACAGAAAACACGGAATGTAAAATTGTTTGTATACACTACTCCTAAATCACTGTGAAGTGAATGAATCAGTGCAAACAGTGGATGGACTAATTTTCCATTCTCTTCTACTGCTCAGTGTTGGGATGGAGTAAGGTAAATACAGTGCTCATCTTTGGCTAAACTAAAATTTAAGAATAGAAGGTAAGTACATACAGTGCAGCACTTTTTAAGTCAGAAACAGAAGAATCCTGGGAGGTGTGGTGCCCAGGCCCAATGAAGTTCACTGGCTTTGCTGTAGCTACCTGCTGTTTTGTACAACTTTTTATGTTTGACTTACGTGACTATCGGTTGAAGACCTGAATTACCAAAGATATTTTTCTTCTCCTATTTATTGCAATTTTATTACTTGCTGACTTTTCACAGGTTCATGTCACACTGTAACTAATAACATACTGTTATTTATATTGATCAATAATTTTATTATTAATACTATTCATTCTATACAACAACATAGTGATAGTCCAGGTGTAATATACAAAAAGGGTAAACAGAAAAGATAGAAAAGTTTCTTCAGCAGAATGACCACTCAGTCTGAGAACAGGAGATGACCCGCTGTTAACTACAGCCTTGGCTAACAATCCATGAAAGTAACACTCCCATTTAGCAGTGATGTGTGCTTTCACTGGTAATAAAAACACTGCATAAAACACATTAAAGGGATGTTGAAATATGTGATAGAAAAAAGATTTTAAGGGTAACTTAGAGCAGTTTTAGAAATGTCTAACAGTGGCTATGAGCTGCATTACTAACGTGACTTAACCATCTTGTAGTTATGCAGCAAGAAGCTTTACTTCTTCCCCAGGTTCTCAGCTGTCCTTCCACCACCAGCATGCCAGGCTTCAGTCTGGTAAGAGCCAGCAGGCTGTGACCACTGCAGAGTCACGCGGGGTCACTCTCAGCTTGCTGCTGGGCAGCTCTGTGGAGTTGTTTGGAGACCACATGCAAAAAAAAAGATAAATAAATGATTTCCTAATGCTGAATGTTGCCTTTGTGAATGTTCCCTTGTGACACTGCTTAAATTTGCTTGTACCTGCTCGAAGCTTCTAGAAGGTAATAGGGCTGGGTCAAGAGTGACAGGAGGACAGTAAACTTTCATACGTGTATTTTATCACAGGTCCTCATTAAAATTAGCAGTTGTTTTAGTTTTTCCAATATGCAGTCGCTACAAGAAAAGAACTAAGGCCTTGCAGTGTACTTTTTAAAACCTTGTACAGTTAGGAGAAAAAAAAATCCTGTCTCATATACTGATAAATTCAGTCAGATCAGTAAGAAAAAGCTTACCATCTCACGAGGTCCATCTAGTGGAGATAACAGTGATCACAGGGTAAAAACATAAACCCCCATGGAAAAACTAGAAGCTCAGAAAAATCAGAAAAGTATCAAGTACATTTTGGTAGATGGGATGAGTGGAAAAAATTATTTACTGACAATCTCCATATAGTAATTTCCAGAGACAACACAGCCTTGTATTTTTTATATTCATAGGAAATATATTTAATTTACAGCTATTTCTGTAATAAACCATCTCCCCATCACTGAAGACTAAGAACACTTACTCTGCATTCTACTCTCAGTGCACACTGGCTTGCAGCAGTAAGATGTATGTGACTGACGTCCAAATATGTATTATTGGTTTAAAGCAAAACAGTAATGACATTTTGTAAAACAAAAGACAATATACATTTTTCTTGAAATATTTAATTCAGCTATTTGCAACACAGCTCAACCACAAGTGTTCAGATTTCATTTTCTCTTAGAAACTCCTACTGAAGTCTAACAGCACAGACAAATAGGACTGAGATCAAAACAGGCAATTTGATCCCTAAAATTCAGACTGTATTCTGGATCAGGAAAAAAGGGGTATTTTGTACATCAGACCCAAACCAGAGATTCAAAGTGAAATTCAAAAGGATTTCTCTGAAAGTCAGTTAAATAACCTATCAAAATTGTTAAGACTTCTTAGAAAATAGCATATGCTAAAAATCTAAGAATTTACATACTGCATTTTATCAGATTCTGTAAAATTATTTCAAATCTCACATATAAAAGAAGTCCTATCCACAAAGATTTCTATATTATTAAGGAAAATACACTTCCATTGCAGCAGTTTCCTTGAGAGTAAAAACCAAAAGCTGTCAAATTTTACATTATAAAAAAAGCATTTATATTCACCTTGAATTTTAGGAAGGTATCTGCCAATTTTACTGCAGAATTCTATCTTCTGATTGAAACAATGTTTGCAATCCTCTGCGAACATTACACAGCTCCTCTTCTTGCTGTGTAAAAAGCATTACATTTATCACAACGTATTCTAATTCTGGTACATAACATATGCTCATTTTAACATATCAAATATGATATTTTTCTTTTCCATGTCAATGTTCAATATATTAAGACTTGGAACTGAAACAGACTGTCTGAATCTACCTGCTCCTTTCATCTCCCAGATAAGGTTTCAAGGATAACATGTCAGTGACACTTGGATTCTGACTAATTTTTATTTTTTATATATAGGACTAGAAATTGCAATTTTTAATAATTCACTATTCAAACAGCTATAATGATTAAAAATACAAACAATGAATAAAAATGAAGACAACATAACTTCATTTACCATTTCTTTCAGAAGCTTCTCTTGCAATCCTTTTAATTCTTCTTTCATCAGATGCATCTATAAAAAGATACATTATCTTCTGAGTTCACAACTGGTAACCCATTTCCAGAAGACAATTACTAAATCTAAACGGTTTCTAACAGAAATACAGATGCACATGCATCCACCTTCTGAAGGAAAGGGATGCATGTTTTGTCTGTGCCCTTTCTTGGGTGATTAACACTGGTAAACAGAGCCATAGAACACAGAATACATCTTGCACCAGTTTTGCAGATAATTGCATAGAGCTAATGCATGAAATCTAGGCCTAACACATTGAATATTGCTATGTTAAAGGACATTTTATGACAATGAAAAAGGATAAAGACTTCCTTTGGGAAAAACAGTCAATGCTGTATCCGTTGGCAAAATTTAAGAATTGTTAAGAACACAAAACAAACAGAAGTTCATCATACCTCTGAAGTAAAAACACGTTCTTCACAGTCACCGGTATGGCAGACATTCTTTTCAAATGAACTTTTAAGAATCTGAATTCTAGAGAAATAGAAGGCAGTTCAAACAGCTTTACTATGTGTGAACTTTCCACACCTACCATGAATACATGCCATTATTTGTAGTCTATTTACACTTAAAAAGCATGGATAAATGTTACCATCATTGTTACTATTGGAATAGTCCCTCAAGTATGTGGAAGAATTTACATGGAGAATAATTACATTTTTCCTGTACCATAACATTTTAATCTAATTTTCTCATCTCATCTGCTATGTCTGTCTTACGGAAGAGAGAAACTGCACAAAGCTGGCCTAAGTTATACTTCAAACAAACAGAACACAAATCTCATCCCAGGATCAGTGAAGCCTACTAACCTCTGCTGCTCATTTTTCACGTATGTACTAAAAGTATGTGTGTGTTTTTTCCAAAAGGTCTGGAAAGAAAAATATTAATAGATGATAATCAGTAGGAACTCATATTTTCTGACCTAAAATTAGTATCTACTATGAATAAATCACAGACGTAGCAGAGAATCGGTAGGAGTTAACAGTCACCACAGAATCACTGGTGGGGGAGGAGAAGCTTAGCTGGCAGGATGAGGCACTTCAGGAATTCTATTTTCATGGAACCAATTTAACCAAAAATCTGTTCTGCCTACCAATTTCAAAACAATGAAAAAGAACATGCATAGCATTTTAATCAGACCTTCCATATAATTTAAGCCATGCCTTCAGAGTAAAAGAAAAGGCAAATGTAGTCTTGTGTTTACATGAATATTTATATATTGATTTTTACATTACAGCAAGCAGCAGGAACAATGTCAACTGGCTGCTCGTAGAGCACACAGCAAATCAGGTTCAAATGCCCACAAGCTGTTCCTGGAAAAAAAGGCTCCTGAAGTGGGGTAAACAGCCCACTGAAACTGGTTGGAGTAGTTTGTTCTAGGAAGAAAACCGTACAGCAGTGATCTAGAAATTCTAAGAGCAATGCATTAGCCAATGCTAACACCTCAAACCCATTATTTGAAATGGGACCCAACTTTAAGCAAAATGATGAAGGCTTTTTAAATCAAAACCAATGACCTCAAGTTAAAGCTGATATGAACAATCTGTGGATTCCGTAAGAATTTCCTTTTCTCCATGATCAAGCAATTAAAATACAAACCGAGAATTCTTTTTCCATGTTTTTCAGGGACTGAGAATCATTTTCAAAATTCTCAAGTTGCTCAAGGAGAGCAGAACGGAATTCATCCAGCTGCCTGCTCCTACCAAAACAAAACCGGCTGCTTTCAGAAGTTATTCACTGAATTTCAAGCATGTTGTAAAACAAATCTTTGGTTACAGACCTGTATTCACGAAGCTGGTAACTCATGGCTGACAAATGCTCATGGGCAGCTCGTAGCGATTGTTTAGTAAAATTATCCATTTTCCTGGAGCGGCTCTACAGGGACATTTTTACACTAAATTCAGATTATTTTCACTTTAAAAAAAAAAACAGAACCAAAAAAAACCAACCCTGGAGCATGTTTAGTATTGTAATTGCTCAGTATCACAGAATATACTGAGCAAAATCCTCCTTTTTTTTATCATCTCCCTATCTTTCAGGGAAAAGCTTTCTATTATGAAATGTAAGTAAAGATAGCTTTACGTTTTTAATAAAACTCTACCTAATTTTAATGTACTTAAATAGAAGTACATTATGCACATATATAAAATTAAATAATGTACTTAATTAGAAGTACGTTGCTTGAAAAATACATTTCTTCAAACTAGAATAAGTACACAAGGAATGAATGATGTGTGCGTGCAGCTGTCTGAGATGAACAAATACATTATTCAGGCTCATGTTTTCCTTTTTGCAAAGGAATTTCATCCATGGGTTTCATAACTAAAAAAAATAAATAAAAATCAAAATGCAGTATGCTCACTTCTTGAAATACACACACTTGTTTTGAAACTACACACATGATAAAAACAAAGCAGACCTGGAAAGAAAATTGTTGGAGAGTCACATACATAAAGAAACCGAAAAAGGCATAAAAGGAAAATTGACTTTTATGACTTCCTGAAGTTCTATGCACATAGCTATTTTCATGTCCTTTGAAGCAAATGCTGTAGTGTACCACAAGCTATCATTTATATGGACATGTACTCAGACAGCTAATATTGTATATAAATTATCTTGCCTCAATTTTCTTAGTAAATTCTTTTTGGAGCTTCTGACAGATACTGATAGTTGAACAACCAGGCTCCCAGATTTCCCCATCCAAACCAGACAGATCATTTGCAGATACAGGAGATACGCTTTCAGACACTGGAGTAAAAACAAGACAATGTTACAATTCAGAATGAAGAAGTATCCTACCTGCAGTTAGGAAAGGGCCTATAACAGCTTTTGTTATATACAGATGTCTGAAATAGCTCAGCTATTAAATGGCTGAGACCACTTTCTGTTTTCATGTGATTTTTTTTTTTAATGGATATAGGCTCTAAATATTTAGAATTTCTTTTTCTTTCTTTTTTAAACACATAAAATGTTTTTGAATGGATATTATCTTTTCTTGTTAGAACTTTGTCTTACTTTAAACTTCTGCACAAGCACGGCTTTCACTCTGTAACAAACCTCTGTAAGGAGCAGCAGCACTCTCTGTTTTAAATATTTCTCTAGGCTGTAACTTTGTTCTTCTCTTTCCTTTCTTTCCTTTCCTTGATTCTGCTTCATCAGAATTGCTTTCTGGATCACTGTGATAGCTTCGTTTGAGAAATGGCTGTAGAGCTGATTCTTTAATAAACATGAAAACAAAGCTGCTTATTAGGATTATTTAAGATAATTACATGGGAGGATAAAGAAGAGCCAAACTCTACAAGTATGTGGCTTTAAAGCTCGAGAATTATATAAAAATTAATTAGCATTACCTTCATGATGTAATCCTTCATTCAGTGATAGGAGAACTTGATGCCAATGAACAGCAGGATTTCAAGGAACACAGAACTCTTTGACCCATTCAGGACTTGTTCATAAAAGAGGTTCATGCTAAGCTCTCTTTTCCTGATACCATTTAGCCCCACTTTTTTTTCAGTATCAAAAGAAATCTTAATCAGTATCTTAAGAGCACAACTAACTCTTTACAGTAACTGCATTTTGGAGCCCAATTATTTTTTTTTTTCTTGAATGGGATAATTAAAACAATGCAGAAAATGAGAAAAAGAGTAGACAGGGAATAATACTGAAAACATAAAAAAGAAAACAATTTCAGAACTTCAGTCATATTTTTATGACAAATAAACATTTTTCTTAACCTTCACAGACACATATAGAAAGTCTTCTGCTTAAAATGAAATGTTTGTACCTGACTCATGCATGGGGACATAAGGTTCTTCACTCCAAGACTGTACTTTACTTCCACTGGAAGCAGACGATGGAGTTGGTGTTACACAGTCCTGAAAGAAAAGTCACTGATTAACTTCCAAACTCAAGCACTTTCAGAAGTCTTCAGAAACCCACATTTGTGTTGCTTTTCATTACACCAGGCACATGAACACACTATAGTTTGGATTAAAGAAAAAAAAAATCACTGCATGAATTGCTACTAGGTAGCAGTAGAGGGAAGAATAAACTTCACCACATTGATCATTAATGACAGCAGTACCTCAAGTGACCAATAAGGTCTAACTGTTTCCTGCAATAGAACACAAACAAAAGTATTTCATAAAGAAATCATTAGTGCTTTTTTTCACAGGAAAAAAGTACTCAGAAGCAGTGGTCTGAAGGCATACAGCGGTTTTGGTTTATATGCCAATGCTACAATAGTTATTATATTGAGCAGTACACCAATGCTAAAACTGTAAGAGCACTTTTTCACCTCAAGAATTTTTCCATGTAGATGTCACAATTCTTTAATTTGTGAAAAATTGTTTCTTTTCTATTGAAAATCCAGAGGAAAATATTTACTTCCTGTTGTTTAAGATACTAATTATCACTGAACTTCTTCCCTTGTATCCATACGACAAACAATTCCCTAACTTATCTCGAATATTTAAACAATAACTAGAGAGATTTTCCAAGGTTACACGTAAACATTATATATAGTGTTTAACATTAAGAAAGATGCATTTTCCTTAAACCTCCCCATGTGTAAAGTAGATAAAACAGAGGAAAAATGGCTGCTCATTTCTGGAGCAAAAAGGCTTTAGTAACATACCTCCTCTTTACTTTTGGTGATGGGTTTAGTCGTATCTTGTTGTTTTCCTTTAATAGAATGTGTGTCCGAAAAGCAATGTTTGAAACTTGAATCTTTATTATTAACACGTGTTTTGCATGCAGATCCCTTTGCATGTTTTCCATTGACAGTTTTATATGTTGGTAAGCTACGCTACAAATTAACAAAACATAATAGTTGAGAGATGTACAAAAAGCATAAAGCACTTGGGAGCTGAATGGAATAATTTGCAGTTAAAATAACTGTAGAGTAACTTCAATATCCTTACCAAAGATGCTTCACTTAAAGCTGGTGAGAAACTTGTATTTCCAAACGTTAACTTTTTAGCAGGCATCTCAGGGGACTGATTTAGACACAGATTTTGAAGGTTCTTTTTCTGGGGATGAAAATCACTGGGAGAGATTCCTTTCTCAAAGTTCAACATTTCTGTTTCTTCTGGTGTGGACTCCTGAAGACCAAGTGATCTTTCACTGCCGGTATTCTCTTGAGTAACATCTCCCCCTGATATTCTTTCAGTACCTAGGAAACAGTTACTTAACTGTCAGCACAAGAAATGGAAGTTAAAAAAGGTAAGTTAAAGCTCCATATTGCTAAAAGTTGCAACTGTAGGTGTTTGCACATCTCAGATGCATGGAATTTCACTTCAAGTGTTGGCATACAGCTTCCCCTTCCCACACTTCCACTTTTTGCACTCCCTGCACTATTTTAGCAGTTACCACATTCATTCTAACACTTCTGTACTGCACTTCTATACTATGTCAAATAACTGAACCAAACGATAGAAGTGTTAGTGACAAGTTAATACACTTCATCAAATTATGTGCTACACACTGAATTAGGGGATACCTTTTTAAAAGATGAAATAAATATAAAATTTTGCTACTATGATAATCCTCATTTAAGCTCCAACTTTTGATACAGTTTTGTTATAAAGTCAAAATACCCACATCTCATGGTCTCAAGAGACACAGGACTCTCAAATGAGGGCATTTCAATTTTCTTCTCTTCTGCAAAGTTCTTTGATTCAGTAAATGCTTTATGTACATAGTTTGCTACTCTCTTTGGCTCCACAGATGAAATATTTTGGAGTTCCTTTTGCCGATTATCATCCCTGTTTTCTCCATTCATACGTTTCTATTACAATACAAAGTTTATATACACATTATTTGTAAACACATGAAAACATGGAAAATACAAATAGACACACATAGCGATAAAGAGCATATTATCTATATGTACTGTTGAACAAGCAGAAGGTCCAAAAGAAACATCATTAGAAGTGCAAAACTTCATATCAGGTGTTCTAATACCAGTAAATATAGAATTTGTTTAATTCAGCACCCAAATTTCTATTCTTATGAACTTCACTATTGGAAACAATTACTGATACTTCAGGATCTAATCAATGAAGTTTGCAGACCTATCCATACATAGGGAAATGCTATGCTAAAAGAATGCAAAGGGTTTAGCAGCCAATGTCATCGCTAATTTACTAGAAATCCTGTTTGGGTATTCAGCAAATATACTGACATATGCCCTATCAAGTCAGTCTTTTTATTGTTCAGAGAACAGGCTTAGGATTAGCCATATCATACTACAGAAAAGAGCAAACTCTGGCTCCATACAACTTGTTATGTTTTTGAAATAAAGGACACAGTAGTACTTTGCAGCAAAATACATTTCATGAAGGAAACTGAAATCCTATTATGACTAGAAGATTATTTAGGACTGATTTTCTCTAGAAGCTACTCATTATTAAAAAGGGCACTACTAGAAATAATAAAGTTCATTTCAAGATGCTCATGTTGGGCACTAAAATTCAGGAGCACTAAGTACAAAGTAGACCAGGATATATATATAAAAAAAAAAAAAAAAAAAAAAAAAGTCAGAATTGGATTTTTAAGAATAAAGTACAACTCTATACCTGTACTTTTGATTTCTCCTCCCTAGAGATGCATGCTAAAGATTCCCTTTCACTCTCTGACTCTGAACTGGAAGGCTCTTTGTAGTTTTTTGCGAATGCTGCTCTTCGAGGCCGTTTTTGTCTGGTTATTTGTTTTACTGGTTCATCAGTTCTTGAATTCTGTTTTTTACATTTGCTTGTCTTTGGAAGAATAAAAATAACTTCAACTTACATCAGAATAATTAACAGATATATAAGAATAAATGGCAGGGAACTTGGTTTCATTACTTGAAATCCATTATTTCAAAACAACTTAAAATCATATCTTTACTAAGTCTTGGAGAGTCCAACCATCAATCTACTAAGTATTTTAGGCAGATAATTTTCACTGCAGATCAGGCACAGTGCAGTCAGGAATGTAAGAGCCAAAAAAGAAAAGAGTAAAAATAAACACCATTTTTGAACTACAGCAAAGCTGCAGTGGGTTTCCAAAGGCGGCTCTCTGAAATACACACACATTTAAATGAGACTAACTAGTTTGAAATAGAACAAAGCCAAAAGCCTGCACAGTGATCAGCAACCAGCATCCTTGATAATTACCTCTGAACTGATCACCTTAACTACCAGACTAGAAGCAGTTTTCCTTTTTTTATCTGTCCCCCTTCTACTCCATTACTACTGCCACTCTACACAGCAGGCAATGTTCAGAAATAGAGCAAAGCATGTTCTCACTGAAAGTAACCCAGGGACCTGACATTAGAAGGGATGAAAACAAGTGCAACACCTCTCAGACTGGAAGAGATTGGAACTCTGGCCTTTTACTCTCTTGAAAAGTGCTCTACACAAAACGTACGCTGGGAAACAGCTTCCTCATTTCCAGGGTCAAGTCTAGTAGTGACTTCAGATGCCCTCCACCTGAATCTACGGCGTAGTGGAACCCTATCTCCTCAAAGTAGGCACTTTGAACTTGCTTGGGTAGATCTGGGGCATTTTGTTACTGAAAAAGGGCAGATTAGTAAGCAGACAGATTTAACACTGAGCAACTGAATCCTCTTCAGGGTATTATATGAATGACTATTATATGATTATTATATTATAATGAATTATTATATGAATCATATATATTCAAGAATAGATGGCTATTAAGCAGTAGACATCATCAATAATTTTAAGTAGCGGAACTTAAAAAAAATCAATATATAACAGTCATTCTAACTCATAGCCAGTGTTATACGTGAAATACTAGCTAGATATTACAGAAAAAGAATACAGTACCTGAAAAAAATAAACTGTATTTAACAACAGACCTTGAAATAAGCATGAAGAAATGACACATATTTATGAAAAAATATTTTAAAACACTTTACGCAGTGAGTTAAAACATTTTTAATATGTATCACAAGTCTAGCTGCAAATATACATTTACCTTTTTCTGATTTGCATTTTTGCTCTTAGGTTTATCCACGTGGCAAACAGGTTCAGGCAATTTCTCTGCTGTTACAATGCATAAAGTTAGAAAAATCAGCAAAATATTCAAATGTTTGACATGCAGAGTTTTAGCTTAAAGTCACATTTAATTTTACACCCACAAAAGTTATTCAGTACACTGCTTTTAATATATTATTTTCTAAAGCCAAAGGGATTTTTTCAGAGACTACCACCTCTGCCTGTCCCATTTTCCATGTTAAAATCCAGACTTTTTAGAAATTCACCTCTGTAAATTATTAGAACTAATCTGAACATTCCTTATGATTGGAAATAAGACAAAAAAACCTTATCTGTAACACAGCACATTACATGCTGTGCAGTTAATGTCAATGAACAAACTTACTGCAGCATTCTTAAGAAATAAAGAAAAAAGTTTCTCACTTTTGTCTGTGTTTACAGGTTTCCCCAAGTGTTTATTTCTGCCGTAATCAATTAACTGGGCTTTAGGTTTTCTATTTGATTCTCGTAGCCAACTAATGTCTGTCTTGCAGTCATCACCTCTGGTTTCTGTGTCTGTGTCACTGAAGAGGTGCTTCTTGTTTTTATTGTTTGTAATCTGTAAGACAAAACATCTTTTTAATTTATCCATTTACTTTTAATATGCCTTTCACTTGCATAATTGGCATGTAAAGGCAGGAAGACAAGGTATCCTGAGCCACAAAAATAAAAGCCTTACTTGTTTCCTTTGTTTCACTTCAGTGCTAGTTTTATCATCATTTGCATTCCTTAATGAGAAAAATGAGACACACCTTTAAATGATACAAGTATTTGTTCTAAATCTTTCTATTCTTCATGTGATATGTGGATTAAGGATTCGAACAAATGCACCTACTTTTAGTTTTCACATCGATTTTGGAAATACCTGTTCACCTCAAACCCTAAAGGATGCTTATTTGCTAATGATCCATGAGAACACACAGTAAGGACATGCCTCTTTGCAGGCTGATCATAAACAAAACCCATCCCCCTCTACTCGGGAGTTTCTATCCCTGTAGTATCCTATGGAAAGAACTAGAGCTGTCTCCTTCATGAAACACATTCTTTCCTTTTAGTCAGCTTCCCAGAGGAAAATCATGAGACCACAGCAGCTATGTTTATTGCTTGAAAAACTAACACAGTCAAGATATTATTGTCATGCATGCATTCCCTGGAGTTTCATAACAGAATGCTTCTGAATGCAAACAGTACTATTCCTGATAATCAGCAGACTAGACAAAATAGAACATCCCTACCCTTTTTTGTTTGAATCTGTATGAGCGCTCACTTCAGTAACATGTAATTCTTTCATCTGGAAATGTAAATAAATAAGAAACAAGTGGAGTTTTTAATTTGTTATAAAATTTTAGCAAAATTAAACAGGCCACCCTAGTAAAAGCTAAGGGCTTTTTTTTTCACTTGCTTTTTATACTCAGCAATTAACTTATGATGATTAGTTTCTGTCTTTGAAATTATGTAAGAACAGAACCAAGTGGCAATGACTGAAGCTTTCATTGTCTCAAACTAATAAATGAGTTTCCCATTCACTTGCTTCGCTACTTTCACCATTGCAGCAGACTCCTTCGAGCCATAAGGAACAAAACTATCTTTCCTTGTCTTTTGCCTCTATCTTAGCTCCATTCTCTTTTCACTCAAACATCTGGGCAAAGGTGTCTTCACAATGGGGATCAGATGGATGGCAACAACACTTTCAGGGTAATAGGATAATTAAAAAATAATGATACTCCTAACAAACAGTTTGATTCTTAATGCAGGAAAACGTTGTTATGGCTTTAATTGTAAGGTATTTACACAGCAAATTTTTTCCCCAACTTAATTCAGTGATATGATTTGAATTTTTAGATGTTAACAATACTTTCAGTTGATTGAGTTCCTTTATATTCTATTCGCAACATATCAGTTTCAGTTATATTCTTACTCCAAGCTTTATTGTAGGCTCATCAAACCCACTGATGTTAAAGTTGTAGACATCCCTGTCAAAGAGACACAGAGATCAGTTTTGTGACTGAATTGTGAACATTCCACAAAGTTGAGTACTTGGAAATTTTGTTTGAAAGTGTTTTAACTACTTACGCGATAGGACCAGCAGTTCTATTAAGAAATGTAGAGCTTTTCAGCTTTCTATCCTGAACTTCATCCTATGTATAAAGAAAAAGTTAACTCCTCTGCCAAATTCAGACTATGTTTTCATATACAGTCACCTCGCAAAGTTCTTCATCTGTAATATACGAAAAACCTCAGACCCTTACTTGATCAGCAACAGTACAGTGAGGCAAAAGGGGACAAGGGCTAATAGAAACTGAATCTTTTAGATTTTAACTTTTAAGGATTCCAACAAACCCTCAGAACCCACCCCTCCCTGCCCCACTCCAAACATTATACTGATTTCTGCCCTGGCTATAACTCATTCAAGGATTCTGTAATCTCGTTTACGACAATACTTTTATTCTAAATATTTAGCATTGTCACCTTCAAAATGAACAGATTCAGTTCTATAATATGTAAATAGAAATTGGGTTTCAGTGGCTGACAGCTATCTGTAAATATATTATTCCACATAAGTAAATATATAAAAAGCATTTTAAGTATATACAGTCGAAGCATAATGGACATCTATAGATATTTAACATTCAGAGGTATTTGTGAACTTTTGCTTTACATCTACTACTACCACCCTATGTACAAATATCAGATATGAAAAATATTTCCAACAAAAGCAGTATGTTACCTTAGAGACACAGGATTTATTTAAAAGTGGCCTAAAAAGTAAAGACACATTTTGTTGAATGATAATTAGAATATATGCATTTTGAATACTGCTTATATATAATAAAAACCTTATCAAACACAACAAATTTATTCAGGCATTTAAATACAAACCTAAGTGGATTAAGAGAGACCAGCCCCTTTCTTTTCTGTGCTCTAGAAAAACTGATTCCAGCTCACACAGCTACACTGCAGGTTCTGCATGGCTTCCAAGTTGCTATCCAAAGCATTTAAAAAGTGACACAGCCTCACTGTTCCAGTCCTTCATCACCCAGTTACAATCAAACATGGGGAGCATGCAATTACATGCAGAGTGTATTTCCAAACATCAGATCCAGCAAGGGAAAACTGGTTTTCTTATTTAAGAATTTGTTAAATTTAAACTAACAGTCAACTCTTTCAGGAAGGTAACTAGGAGTTTTAGATGATCAGAAGGTTGACGACTGAATCCAAGTTTGACTCCCAAACTATGATGATGGAACGAAGACAGCCAGAATGTGCAGCACCCATGAACCATACCTGCTGATTTCTCTTCACTAACCATGTTATGAATGAATGAGCAACATACCACTGAACAGAGTTTCTAACAGCCTTTTAGTTATTTCAGCTACTGGAACTGTATGACTACTAGACTAGTCCTCAGTGCAACAGGGTTTATCAGAAGTGAACAAATGATTCAGACGAAAGCAGGATGTGAAACAACTGTAGACAGAGGAGTAGATCACAGATAAAGCCATAGGCACAAGAAGAACAAGCACGAAAGTAAATTAATAGTTCCCATCATACCTGTTAAAACCCAAGGAGTCTCTTGCTTTGCTTTTCTCATCAGTCTTTACTTTATATCTGTCACTGATTTTACTAATTAGTGATTTTGCAGCATCTGTAATTTCTTTAGACTTTGTTTTCTACAAAAACAGAATTTAAGACTCAGCTTTGAACCCATTCAACAGAAGGGCAAGGCTACAAACAGAACTACAGGCTCCCAGCAGTCACCTCAACTTCCTTAAATACCTTCAAGATGTGCTATCAATCCTCTGAAAACTATTTTCCCTTGCATTACCCAAACAGTGAGCAATGAAATATCACTTTAGCAGACCTTTTCCATGTTGTGGGTTTGGGTACTATAACATTCAAAAGTAAACAAAAAAGTACATAAGAAGTGCAAGTTGGTGCCCAGTTAAGAATTATTTTGTAAAAAGAGGATTACTAAAAAAGAAATTCACAGTAACCTAATCTTACACAGGTCACACTGAAAAAGCAAAGAGTGAAGCTGATGGTATTTAATGCACTTGGTATTAGTGAAAAAATCAATTAAAAATAAGTTCATGACTAAATGAAAGTAAAAAAATTCTGAAATACTGAAAATTTGATAATTCTCTTAACTGCAAGCCAATGAAATGAAGGCAAGAAGCTCCCACCGTGTTTGATGCTTTTGGATTTGCTGTGTCTTTTCTAAAGGGAACATCACATTCCTCCTTTGTAAAACCAGAATGCAAAGATGTTTCAGACACTCTAGCTGAAAGAAATGTTTTAAATGATATTTCAGTAGTTGTTTTTTTCCCTTCTGTACTTAACAGTTTCTCTTCTCTTCCAAATGACTAACACTAACTGTCCACTAAACATTTTGCTGTTTTCTTCTCATGTGATATAAATTAAATTTTCTTGGTTTCCTTCACTTTTTTATGATTTCTTTGCTTATCTTGAGATACTTAAAAAAAACGCACCAAAAAATGCTTTTTATTTCACAGCTCATTCACTAACAACAGAAACTAACACAAGATCAAAATAAAAAGCACAGCTGTAGGCTCAAGTTTCATCTAAAACACTTTAATGCTAACAGTTAACAAAGTGTGAACATAAACTGGATGGGACGTACGTTCCAATGACTGATTCAGCTTTTGCTTGTCACCCGTTGTTATACTCTTTTCAGGAACAGAGCATGATCTTTTTTTCCATGTTTTGCTTCTATCAAAAGAACTCTCTAAAACACAAGGAAGCCTAACAAAAGTAATAACATGTTATTATCAGCGAACTGCAGAAAGTGAGTCTTTGTTATAACAAACAAGCATCAAAAATAGGAAAATAGTGCTATCTTGCAGCTATCAATGCATTTTAGAGTGGTACCTAAGCCTGCTAGTACTGTTCCAGTAGCCAACACCTTTTAAAATGGCAAACCTTCAGAAACAAGATAACTTCAAAAAGGCAACAACATCCTACAGCCATCATTAAACCTTGAACCTAGGTAGATCTGATGTGTCAAATTTACTACTTTTTATGGCGCATTTCACTTGTATAAAAACCCCGTGTGTTACTTGTATTTCACCTTCTGATGTCATCTAAATTACAATCCTTGTTACTACTAAAGCTTACTTAAACTCCTACTCTGGATTGTGCTAGTGAGCAGTATTTTCATCAACAGATTCACCAATTTAAAATCTTTTGATTAAGACAACAGACTAGTACTGTTCATGAAGCAATCTTAGCAAATATATGTAGAAGTCCTGGTTTGGTGCCAAGGCTTTCAAGATAACAAAAAAAGTGACATAATAAAAATGACCTGACTTACACAGCCAACACTTCTGAATGCAACTCCCAGGAAAACAAAACAATTCAACTTTGGCATTTTCTGAAACTATGCAACAAAATTTCAATTCTGGCAATACTTCAAATACTCCCTTCAAAGTGAGGGACAACAGTGACTTGGCATTCTTTTCCAATACTTACAAAGGTTTGTTGCTTTTCCCCACCGGCTGAGAATCAGGAACAATATCTAATACTTCATCTAAATGAGACATTAATTTGGTATCAATTATTACAAAAGAAATGGAGAAAAGTAAAATAATTTTTAAAAGGTTCAAATTTTAAAGTAAAGACTATCAGCACCTGGACAATTACTTGCCTAAGGTTTGCTTTTGTGTGGCCCCAACTTCTGCCTCTTGCATCATTTCTAAAACTTCTTTAGCACACATTTGCTACAGTGGGATAACACCCAAAAGGAAATATTAGTGTAAGACTATAAGCAGTAGAACTCATAAACTTGTATTTTCCCTAATAAGATATGAAATTATTTTTCATTTCATACAAGTGCTGATTCCAGTACCTTTTCAGTGGGTTTTGCCTCATTTCTCATACTTGATGTCCTGATTTTCTGTTCTGTTTCACTAGACAATAAGTTCTGTGTACGTCGCTGCTCACTCTGGAAAGCACAAGTAGTAACTGTAAACAACTACAATCCATAAACACAGAAGAAGGAAAATTCTCATTGAAAGTAGTACTTGAAATATTCTAAACCACTCATTCTATACGTTAAAAGCTTTCTTTGAAAGCACACCTATAGCAAAAAAAGCGTCAGAATCCTATAGTCTGGGATTGGATCTAGATTTCACCCAGAAAGATATTTAAGAGCCAGGAATAAAATAAAAATGATACTTTGAAGTCTTTGTTCAACTGGAACACAAGCAAAAAAACATACACTCAAACTGCAGTTCTGTGACACCTATGTATTTTTGTTTGATTTTAGGGAATGCCTAATAAAAAATGCACTAAACCCAATACAATAAATACTATAGCCTGAAGGCATTAACGTGTCACAGCTACAGCTAAATGTATGTTTTTAAGAGTATTTCAACACTTCATAATTAATTTGGGGTTCTGTGCATACTCCATTTTCATATTATATACAAAGGAAGAATTGTGGCCCTAATAAATGCAATTAACTCTGGGGTCAGAACTGAGGAGTGACTGCAAAGTTTAGCTAATTCTGGAATAATTCTATCTGGCTTCAGACATTTTAAACCTGAAATCCAGAGGTCAAGAAAACATTATGCAATAAAGGAGACACACTATTTTCTAAAAGTGAGTTGCTGACTGCAAAACTCTAGCTTTTTAAAATGTCAATTAGGAACAAATTGGAGTAGAATTTAATGTCACTCTAAGTAAAAGACTTAGCTACAGATGACATGCATACTCCAGTAGGTTCTTGATAGAAGTTCTTCGTTCTGGTCTCATTTACTGCACTGTTAGATCTTTCTGCAGAGCTCATCATTTCCAAAGGTAATTTAAATCGTCCTTTGCAAGGAGTGGCTGAAGACAAACCAGAAACAAGTCAGAATTATACCATTTCTTCTATGAAAATTCCTATTCCTGTGCTGTCTGTGACATCAATAGGACAAGTTTTGTCCATAATCACATCTATTCCATAAACATTAAAAAAATAGCTAGTGTTTATATCACCTCATGTACGTTTTCTAATTCTATTGATTTCAATTGAGTTACATGGAGGTTAATAAGCCCATCGACTGGGGATGTGTGGAGGTAAACAATGCTTTTACATGCCTGGCTCTGGTGAAAAATAGTTGGTCATCTATTTAAAGATTTTACTGTAATATGTTTTTGCTGGAATAGACTGGTTAAGCTCCAAATAAAAAAAGTTACATAAGTTCTAAATCTTGTTCCACTCCAATCTGAAAATGCTTTCTTTTCTAGCCTCTGGTACTCCTTTTATAGATGATACATAGTTATACATAACTAAGTATACTCATGCATCTGAGACGGTTAAAGCAGGAAAATTAAGTTTGTTAGACATGCTGTTCTGCCACTAGTTGCATCTCCAGCCTCTAACTGGTCTTTGTCTTATAAATCTCTCCCTTGTAGAAAGTATTAAATATCTGTTACAGTAAGACTATTAGCATGAAAGTAATGACTCCTATTTGTGATGAAGTCTCTATCTTATCCTGTTCTGCGAGAAGCACTTCTGCTATAAGCATCATTGGCACTGGACCTGTAACTCAACCTGGCAGCAGGTCCCACCTTGCTCACTAGCCACATAATCAACTGCCCCTTTAAGAAACACATGCAGTTTTTAGATGAGAGTAAAATGCAAGTGACAGATGTACACATTGGAGAAAGCTGATTTCCCACCGCCACTGCTATAAAAAGCATTGCTGAGGAGTCTTTAAACCAAGAGCATGTGAGGAGAGAGATGTAAACCCACCTATTTTTACATCTTCTAATCAACTGCTGACTTTTCAGCTTGCTCCAGCACAAACAGCTGACTGACAGCAGAACTAACAATAGGTGGTCTTTGGCTATTTGGAATGCACGCGCAGCTACTACCCTGCATCATGTCTACAGACCAGTAGCATGTGGCCCAGTTTAAAAACTTCAATTTTAAAGCACTTGAGAGGGAAATTTATAAGGTCTGTTTTTAATTTCCCACTCTGCAAAGGATCACAGTTTAAGCTTGTATTTCAAAGACAATTTATAGTATGTTTTTCCTCTGAAAGTATTTGGAAACTTACATGTGTTAACAAATACCAGCGGACTCCTTGTGGAAAATCTTCCAGGAATCATCACAGATGCTTCAGACACTTTCCTTTTGCAAGATGTAGTTATCTTGAGGAACAGAAAAACTGGACCATAATACACAGATTTAAGAAAGACAAGACAAATTCTATCTCCAATAATCTTTTGACACTGTATTATTGGAATGTCAATTGCTGTTGATGCGCAAATCAATCTAATGTGATTTTTATGCAGTTCTCTTTATAGAGAAAGTTCACCAAAATACTTGAATTATATAATACTCAAAACTAACGTTTTTGAACAGAGATCAGTGATTGTGATTACTGTTTTCTGAATTAATTCAATACAGTGTGGACAAATCCCAGTCCCTGTCAACAATCAAAGTAGCCAAGATGATTCCCAGGAGTTTCTGCAAAGCTATCATATAAATACTTAAATTGACTTGTATTTTTTATGCCCTCTGTCTTGATAATCCTACTTACCTTGGAGGAACCACCTCTGCAGTTTTCTTGACTGTTATTTTTATTCAGAGTCCTCAAAGATCCAGGAAGTTGATGGGTTTTGTACTTACTGAGTTTGTCCTCCTCTTCAGATTTTTCTGGTGACAACTGACTTTCTGGTACCAGAACCTATATAATATTTTGCATTATTTAAATATTTATACAATGTTTTGATTTTATCATGTTTGATATTTTATATTTATACCAACACACAGAGTAACTCTTTACCCTTAAGCATCACATTTCTTACTCAAGATTTTGATAAAACTTCAGAGCTTATATACTTCTAGTTTTAAATACGTCCAACCTGTTATTTTTGCTAACAAGGATGAGTTACCAAATCACAATTCACATAAAAGAAATGCACTTGTGTATATTTGCCTGATGTATTCTAAGATTTAGATATTAATATTATTATCTCCCCAAATACACAATACATGCTTATGAGAAATCACTTTACTGGTTTACGAGTTATCTTTACTTATTGATATTTTGTAAGTTCCTGGTTTTATGCTGAATGATCATAAATTAGTTAATAATCAGACAAAATATAAACCCCATGAAAACAAGAATCTTGGCATACTGAAGTCAAATACCTGTGATCCGCTTTCATCAAAGACAACATGTACGGTTGTTTTGGCAACTGATGCAGACTGCTTCTTACTAAAATCCTACAAAGTGAGTAACCATCTATGTAATATACACACTTTGCTCACTTTTTTAAAAATCAGAAATGGAAAGAAAATATTTAAGTCAGATAAGTGCCTGCAATCAAGTTATAGGGGAAAACAGATTCTACAAGTTCAAAGCACTTCCATTCCTCACAAGTTTCTAAGAGTTCAGAGCAAAGCAGTTTGTCACAAGCAATAAGGAGTAAGCTATGGCTTGCTAAAAGTTTACTAAAGGAGTAAATTCACAAGAGTGGTAAGTGCACTGTAAAACTAGGATAGCTAAGGAATCATTTCTGAGAGACTTCCATATTTGTAAGCATCCAGTGCTTGTGTCTGTGGAAAATTATATATGCAAAATTTGCCTCAAGTCCAACCATTAACCCAGAACTGCCAAGTCCACCACTAAACCATGTCCCTAAGCACCACAGCTATGTGTCTTTTAAATATCTCCAGGGACAGTGACTCCACCGTCTCCCTGGGCAGCCTCTTCTAATGCTTCACAACCCTTTTATGCAAGGAATTTTTCCTAACATCGAACCTAAATCTCCCCTGGTAAAATATGAAGCCATTTTCTTGCATCCTTATTAGGTATCCTTACCAAGGCTTAACATACTATGGCAGAAATGGTGTTCTGTATTTACGATGCTAATCAGAAACTGTGGGTACATACAGACAGCAATAATCGCAGCTATAACAACGTTTATATGGCAATGAGACATTTATCTTGAATCAGTCAACTATTCAAAAGGTGTTCAAATCTTACCTTACATTTATTAAATCCATAAATCTTTCTGATTACATCTTTGATTTCCAAGATAGAATCAAAATATAACATGAATTTCTCTCCTTCTTGATTCCCCACGTGGACTGGGCTTTTCAGAGCTATTGTTAATAATTTCTTTGAATCTTTTTCTGGAAAAAAAAGAAAATTTGAAAAGTAGTTTCATTACAGTTGTAAATACATGAATCTTACTTGCATTCTTCAGTTCAGCTATTTAAATGTAGATTCTATTTAATTTACTCTTAATCTACAATATATTTTTAGTGAAACAATCAAGATTCCATCTTTAAGAAATTCTCTATATTATCCTGCAGAAATTTCCTTATCCTTATTCTCTACAGATAGTATCCGGCAGAATTTTCTTTCAAAGTTATTTACTATAGCTGCAGACAAACTGGAGAACTTACAAAACTATTCAAACTAGTTTAAATGGAACATTATTAAATGTTACCATCTTATGCTTCATTTTGTATTGAAATACCTATAAGACACTATTTGAATAAAATCACACCTGCATGTCTAAAATGTAATTTTATCCCTGATAAAATGCCTATACTTTAAGCTGGAACTTTGCTTTGCTGAGGATTTGCTGAGGATTGAGTCAATACTTTAGGATTAATCAAAACAAAAAACCCAAAAAGACCCAAAAGGTCACGTTTTTGAGTGCCAGTACCTTCTAGGCTGTACTGGTCTACCTCTTCTTCTGGTATAATGACTGTTTCCCAGTGACAATCCTTGTAAGAAAAATATGTATTTTAAAAGACAGAAAAGTATTATATTACAATTCAAAGTGCAATATTCAGGAAGTTACGCAGAGAGGACAAGTTTTCAACTTTTTTAATCCTCTATTACAAGGACTGACAATGAGCACCATAAGCACATGCTTCACTTGTAAGCACAAACAGCATTTTGGAGGAGCTTTGGTAAAGACATTAAACAGTTAAGTCTCATCTACAAAAGCAACTGCAATCTTGTGAAATGGCTTCTTGTTCACGTATGCATATGTTAAACTGCTTGCAAAGAGCATCTGAATGTCATTACTTGGATATTGTTTGACCTAAATAGGTACACCAAGTCTAGATTTACACACACACACATTAAATGCACGCATAGCTCCGGCATGTTGATATGGGGAAATAAATTTGATACCCTGAAAGAACACATATCTACTGTCTCAGACCAATCTAGTATGACAGACAAAAAATTAGCTTACTGCATCATCTGCTGCCACATAGAAAGATATACTTCTGCTACCAACATTGAAATCGATCCAAAATTCTTCAAGATTTTCATCCAAAGGTATTTGTAGCTAAAACAAAACAAAGCAAAGAGTAAGAGCTGAAAGCAATGACTTACACCAGCGAACAGGCTTTGTGTTACAACATGACAAACTTTAAATACATGCACATCTGTATATTCCTGGAAAAAACATTATTTTTTCTTCACCAGAAGGTAAAGAAATTCTTCAGCTGCACAAAGGAAAATCTGTGGATATATGATTAAGCCTGTAACTTACCTCATATTCATCAAGTGCTGCTGATAAACATGGATATGTAAAAACCCTGTAAGAAAAGGGTATTTAGTCAAGTATCCTAAACTGCTGTAAATAAATTCTGCATATCTGAACACAGCAATCTGACTGCTTTCTCAGCACAATAAAAGATCAAAGCAACCAAAAGAGCAGTCACTTGACTTCACTTCTTCCCCAAAGGAAATAACATGAAATTTTAAATATTCTCACAATTAAAAGAGTGGTCTCAGACCTCTAGACACTATGTTCATACTTCTGTCTTATCTGCTGATATTTTAAGAATGAGTAACATATACCAACAGATTCTATTGTTTAAGAATCTTTCCAAATTAATGTTCTTTCTTTAGCAGTTTCTTCAAGCTGTTATCTAAGACAAACATAATGTGTTAAAAAGGTTACTTCCAATGAATAGCCATTAAAAAAAGAAACAAAATGTCATAGCTTAAAATATTCCATTTTACCTCCTTTTGTCTCCCAGCATGCCATTCACCTGGTTAAGAAATTTTCTGCAATCCTATTAAAACACAGAAATTTCTTAAAGAACAGCAAAATGGAAGTTTACCTCCCTGGAAATATTTTTTATATGACTTACTGTTTCAAACTCAGAATCTTTAATTCCTTTAAATGCACTGGACACAAACTCCATGGAAAACCACTGGCATGCCAGTTCTCCTCTTTGTTTCTCTGATATCATTCTGCATAAAGCTTCTGTAATGGCTACCTGCAGGTCATAGTCTACAGCACAACACATTTCACAGGAATAGTAGTTTTAAAGATACTACTGACATGAAAAAAGCATTATTACGCTTTGATTACCCTATGGAACAGTATATTATACACTATGTTATGATTACACCAGGAAACTAGTATAAGCAGTGCTGAACGTTTAATGTTACCTATCACATTATATCCAAATACATAACCCACAAAGGATAAATAGATAAAGAAGTAAGGAAATGAGAATGAATAACCAACTTACGTTTCACACTGAAATTTCAAGCAAGCTTTCAAGGAATGTCAGAGGAACACGAGGCAAGGAAGAAGAGAGGTTTTCAGCTTTCACCTGTCTGATCTGGGAAACTGCCAGATACCAAAGTGATCCCTGAGAGTAGTCTAGTACTCTAAAAATGGCTTGCAGGTCACTATCCAGGAAGACTGACTTCCATATGATCTTTTGCTGTTTTGAAACTTACATTTTAGAGAAGGACTGAACACATCAAAGAGCCATGCACTGCATGCATCTGAAACACTCCAGCTTGCAGATTGTTTTCATGCAGTATTTGTATTTTTCAGAGGACTAATTGCAATATTCTGCAGCTTCTAAATGTCTTCTCTTGATTTTTAA
The DNA here is from genome assembly GCA_009867235.2 of Psittacus erithacus. Lineage (NCBI taxonomy): Eukaryota > Metazoa > Chordata > Aves > Psittaciformes > Psittacidae > Psittacus > Psittacus erithacus. The sequence goes on from WYDI02029871.1 coordinate 116,699, forward strand.
TGGGTCTGCATATAATTTTTAAGAAGCTTGATATTAAATTGTTTACTACATCACACACTCACCTCCAGCACCCAAAATTCTCTTCCCCATATCACTCCTGCCAAACAAAGTAATGTTCCATTAAAACATGACAGCAACACAAAGTACAGAAGAAAAGTTTTACTTAATTGCAAGCTTTAATGTAGGAGACAAACCCCTGATTCTACCAAACTATTAGACTTCAAAAGGGTCGGTGCGTTATGCTAACGCTGTACATCTGAAAGTACCACCAGGGGAAGTGAATCACCTGAAACATATAATTTTTATTCCACTTATTTTTTTAAGTGCTATAAAAAAAAAAAAAAATCCCAAGGTGAACAGCTTGTCCTTCCAGTGACTGATTCATGTGCTTTACACACATTCTTAAAAAGAATGTATTTCGTTATTTTAAGACAACAGGGATAAGAAAAAGCCTAACCCAGACCAGGAAAGAGGCAAATTAAGGCTTGTAATGGAGAACAACCCATGAGAATACCTGCCCACAGCCACTACCACTGGCAGTACAATAGCAAATGCAAAAGTGAGTTAATCAGGGACTGTAAGGGTGGTGAAGCACTGGAAGAGGTTTCCCAAAAAAGTGGTAAATGCTCCATCCCTGGCAGTGTTCAAGGCCAAGTTGGACAGAGCCTTGGGCTACATGGTCTAGCGTGAGGGGTCTCTGCCCATCGCAGGGGGTTGGAACTGGATGATCTTAAGGTCCCTTCCAACCTAAACCATTCTAGGATTCTATGATTGCATATGTTATAGTCTTAGCAAAAATTGCCTTCCCAGGTATGCAAATGCCATAATGATATAAAAATTATACAGAAGATTATTTACATGACACACAACATTTCCTTTGTGGAAAATATCTTCTTCCTGGCATCTCGAGGCATGCTGTCAAGCATTAAATTAAGTTTTCTTACTACCTAAAAAAGTGGAAAAAAGGGAGCAAGATTTAATATAAATTGTTTAAGTTATTCTTATTTCTGGCCCTTTAATATACTTCATACCACTGAAGAAAATAAAATGATTAAATAATTACAAAACAAGAAAAGACAATGAGGTCTACCTGACCTTAAGTGGTATTTATCTTAATATAAGTACCTTAATTTCAATAAATTACATTACCTTTAATTGAACATCAGTTGTTAAAGTGTTATGGTTCTTATTTGTAGGTTTAAATACGGAACACCCCCTCCCCCAACTTTCAAAGCTAGAGTTCTGTCTGCAGTTGTGTGCCGATCTAAAGTGTTCCTGAAATTTGCATTAAAAACCTTTCCTTTGAGGATGTAGCCTTGACAGAAGGGAGGTTTTTTTTAACTTTCCCTTTCTTTAGAGAGGAAAAAAAGACCTGACAACCTGAGATTACCAAAATAAATAGGAGAAATCTGTGGTATTCTAGAAGGTATACAAATTTCCTGCAAGTATCAAGAGAATTTGCAACCAACAATCTTAATCCTCTTTATAGCAGTTCAAACACAGGACACTATTCCCTATGTTTTTATACAGCTTTCTCACCAGAATCTTAATACCACTCTTATGTAATTTACTGCCTCCCAAAAATTTGTAGATCAGTAATCTCAAAACCAAACAAACGAACCACCCCAATATGTAGAAACCAACAAATATTCCCAGAGAAACATTCCAACAGAGAAACTGTTGCTTATAAAGAAGGATGTTTACCTCTTGCTGGACATAGATACTAATTCTTACATCAGTGATGAGGGTGCATGTTCTCAGAACAAAGTTTTCCAGTATTTCCATTTTACCTAATGAAAAGGAAAAAAACAAAGAATTAGGGTGCCTCCTCATCTGCATACGGGAGAAGATTAATTTTCATTTAGAAATGTAGCATGCCTTCTTTTCCATACAGAATTACTGATACTTAAACATCTGAACCTTCTTGGTTAAATGCAAGACAGAATAGTTACTTCAATCTACTGTAAATACAGCTCTTTATGCTGTTTCTACTCCTGCGCATCACTGCATAAGTCCCCTGGGCATGTGATCCTAATTTTTTAAATATATTCAGATCAATTCTGTAACTTAGGTCTCCAAGATTGAATTCTGACCCAGGAATTTATTTTCCCAGGGACAAGAAAATGAATCTTTCATTCTGACTGAGACATCAAAATCGTCTGTAGTGACCTTCCACCTAGTGCTATACTAAAAGATAAAAGCGTGATACTCATGACAACAAAGTCAATAAAGAAGGACAACTGTGCTGTGTTAAGCTGTGAGAGCTTAGAAACAGAGCAATGCCTGGCTTTTTCCTATAGCTATGCATGTTACATTGGTGAGGGGACAAGCTGCGTAGTTACACTTCACATTCCAAGGTGTTTATAGGAAAACATGTACTTCATATTAAGCTATAGAAAATAAAACCACGTAAAACTCCATTTGTGTTCTGCTTCTCTGTGCACCATCAGGAGTGCTGGAGCACAGCTCATAGACTGCAAACATCCAGCCCCTGCTCCCACACCCAAGGTGCCAGGATAGAAAACTGCTGTTGGGCATCACCTACACATGGTGAGCTCCATAACGGTGCCACTCTTTTTAAGAAAAACTCAATTCAGATGCCATCTTGACAAGACTAGACTATTCTGCGTTTTTATGACTGACGCCAACAACTTACAAGGAAATCTGTCAATAGAGAAACCTCAAATTAAACAAAGTTACAGGTGACATTAAGGCTTTTTGTCACATGAATAAAAAATTTAGTTCTCTGAGTGCAGGACAGTCCTCTTTGAGTACCAGCCCATTCCTGTTACGGTTTGTGAACTGAAGCAAAGAGATCTGGTGGGGTATTTACACTGGATCAAGAAACTGCACCATCCTCACTGCACATATTCTTCTCAGAAGCACCTTGCCTCAAGATGGTTCCACAAGTACTGTGTTATTTTAACACCGATAACTTTGCAATGCTCTTTCAGAACACTTTAACATATTTAGTCCACACTTTTTAAAGCTCACCTTCAGGTCTGCTATCCCATACAGCCTGTAATAAAGAAAACCCAAAAGACGTCATTTTGACACCCTAAATACTACAGCATAAAAGTCAGGTAACAAACCTAAAGCAACATTTAAGATTTTAAAATTATTCCATCCTTAATAAAGAACATAGGAGAATTTTTCTAATCCCAAGTGTGGCTTTTTTATTTCAGTTAAATCTATGGAAATTAATTCCCTAGTGACAAAAATGTTATGAACTGAAGCCAACTGACAGACCTTATAAACCTGGAGTCCTGGGATTAGCATACCAATAATTTATATAATTAAAATTAGACCAGGATGAAATTTTTGTTCACTGAACACTTCCATTGTTGTTTCTCTTTATTTCATGATGCTAATCATGAACAGAAAAGGAGAACAAATACAGGCAAACTATTAACTTCAAAAGGATATTAAATAGAAACACATTTGAAAGTCTTGTTGCTAAACTAGTAATAATTACTTTGACAAATACACACAAGGTATTTTACTATCAATCTATTTTTACCAGCAACACACTGAAGAAATCTTCAGCCAGGCTTGTAATCATTTCATTCTTTTCATTTCCTCTGAGAATCAAAATTTCTTTTATCTTTTCAAACCAATTCACCATGTAAAGGGAAAATAAATCTATTTTAATAGCATGAAAAATGACAATAGATCATACTATAGTTGAGTAAAATTAGTTACTCTGCTGAGCATATTTTGGCTCCAAACTGGATTTTTTTTTTCACTCACACTAAACAAACGTAGGTGATTTCAAACTAATTTCAGTAGCTGACTTTCTAACACAAAACTCAGATATCTACCATCACAGGTAAGGAGCTGAAAAACTGGCAGTAGGTGGACAAGAAAGTATGTTTGTGCGGATGTAAGCATGAAATTACCACCACACTTTTTCAGTTTTAATTAAGGCAGTTGAGAGGCGAATTGAGTAACACTCAGCTGAAACTGCCATCAACTTTCTGCAGTAAATTCCCTAGTGAAAGAAATAAGGAAGTAGTGTCTATTTTTCAGTGTATGTATTATGTTGAGTTGATTTAACACATTTAACATGCAGGTTGAAATAACACAAAATAATCAGAAAATCAGAATAGCACTATAATCTGTTGAAAGAACAGGTACAACATTGATGTTGTGAGTGTTAACAAAATTAAATAAATTAAATCACATGAGGAAATTCCAATTCCTGACTCAAAAGCAGTATTAAAAGCTCATGGAAAAAGGTAACACCTTCTTGAAATTGCTGTAAATTATCTATTTGTTGCATGATTTGCAAAACCTTCTCTACGGCACAGCAGTGTCATTTTATAAGGACCCACTTGTTAAAGAGCATTTAAATCTGAATAATGTTTGTTGCAAAGTTACGGGAAATTCTTAATTCAGAAACAACCAAGAGCCAAATTGAGTACCAAGCTGTTGAGCATTGAAGCATTACTTATACATGCTTTATTGTTATATTATTTTTAGAAGTTCATGTATGTGTTATGGTTTTACTTATCCTTCTGATAAGACCGTATTTTATCATTGCTGGGAGGCCATCTTCTCCTGCTATGATGATTTTGTCTGCACATTTCTGAAGAGAATTCAGTAAAATGGAAATGCTTTTGACTTCTTGTTTGTCAATTTCCTGGAATTGAAATTGTAACATAAGCTTTAATGTAGAGTTCTAGAAGAACCTGTATTTAATTAGCCAGGTGCCTTTTTCTTTCAAAAGCCACCTGAATTGCAGCTTGAAGGAGATATTTAATTCTTAGATTTTATTTCAGTTTTTCAAATCAACTGCTGGCATAAACCAAGCCAACTGAAACAATCTTTTTCAGACTATTCCAGTGACAATATAGATGACTCTGATGGAATGGTTACATTACCCGACACAGAAGCTTGTCTAATTTGTTGACAAACTGTTTGCTGCATTTGTGAGAGGCATTTTCACAGTCTTCTGTTGCCAGAAATTGTTCTAATAATTGAAAATCTTTTTTTTTTGTGGCTTCATCAATTAACTTTTCAAACTGTCAACAACAAAAGTAAACAGAACAACTGTATTATTGTATGCTTAACACCCACACTGATTGAACAGTATTTAACGTAGGCTGTCTGCAATCATCTGTTGCATTGTAAAGCAAATATTCTGAACTACAGCATCATGAAATGTAAACCCTGAAGTCCAGAACACCGCACCTAATACATGAGTCATGCAAATACTCATGGGTTTTTAATTATTTGCTAGTTTTCCTTAACTGGCTTTTCTTTCCTTGTGTTACAAATAAATGCTTATGCTTATGTTAATACCCCTTCCTTAGTACATTTAGCATTTTGTATTTCTACATTATCTATTAAGGACTTTAAAAGATATTAATGTACTGGAGGACTACTGCCTTCCTCAACTATTTTGCCACTCCATTCTTTCACACCAATTATAGCCCGATTTCAACATTCTGATCTCGGGTAGCATCCCAAATTATTCATGTGCAACAAATACATACAATTTATTTTAATCGGTAATAACTTTCAGTTCCTCTTGCTTTCTACCCAGCTACTTAGCACTAACCTGTGTCAAAGGAAAATGTCTTCCTCTGACATTCTTGGTCACAGTGCAAATTTTACATGTAATCAAATACCAGGAGCGCTTTAAGCTAAGAAATTAAAACAATCAATACTCATATTCTGGTCCATAAGCACATACCTGCATCTCATTCCTGGCTGCCATTCTTGCAATTCATCTACTCAGCTGCACAAGAAGGGAACAATCATCACTGGATATAAACACAGCTCACTCACACAAGCTTCAAATAGGTTCTGGAAACACATCAGTTATCACAAAACACATCACAAATGCTAACATTTGTCACTCGTACAAATATTATTATTATTTTAAGAAATTAAAGTAACTGGGGCTTTAAGGAAACATCCTCACATGGACAGACAACTGCTTGAATTAAGACTGGAAGGAACGAACAGCTATGGCAATGTAGGAACTGAGGGTCCGGCAGTGGACCCTCAATATTTCTCAGCAAGAAAAGAACGTGAAGATGGCCACCACCACATTATTCAAAATAGGCAGGTCAGTAGCAGAACTACAGAAGGGGCTCATTATAAACCACTTAAGAAAAAAGTGATAAATGCATACAGGGAAAAAGTCTTCTTAATTACAGATACAGTGATGGCCTCTGAGATAACTATTAACAGCAAATGTGAGATCGCAAACTAGTTTACTGAAAACACTGTTTTAATACTGAAGAACCATGAAGTTATCTTGGTTTTTAGAGCTAACATGTAAAGCAAAACTCACAAACTTTTTGATACTCTGTACAAATTAACCTACATTGACCAATCTATTATGTGCAATTTCGGTCTCTCCATCCTAGAAATTACATAGCACTAGACAAAGCAAAGCAAAGGGAAATGATTAAAAACAGAAAATTACTTCTATAGAATAAGCACGTTAGTCATACCTGTATGCCTAAGTAATATGGAAATAGCAACTACTGTGCGATTTATTTTTTTTTCAACACAAGAACACAGGAATAGCCCACGTTGAAACCTTTGGTATCAACTCACAGGGCTCTCGCCTCCTGCCTAGACAGACAAGAGAGAAGAAATTATCAACCCCTTCCAGGTGCCTCCTTCTCAACGAAGTCGTGAGACCTCCACCCTCAATCCACACTCAGCGGCTGGCATCCCCCCCACAGATCTTTGCTACTGAGAGGAACACGACCGGCAGCGCCTCCGCCGCCTCAGCAGCGAGACCCCACACAGCATGGCGTCCTCACCTCACCGCCGCAGCGGAAAGAAGCGCCATTTCCCGCTAGCCAATCACTCGCAGCGCCGGTAACCTACAGCTAATCCTTGAGCGCGAGCGCAGCGTGCCGACCAATCGCCGCCAGAGGCGCGGGGCGGGAGGTGGGGTTTCCTTGTCTCGCGGCCGCCTCGCGCAGATGTTTCTCCGCCCTCAGCGCCCGGCGCGCAGCTGCCGCTGACGGAACGCTGCATCCGGCGCCGCCTCCGGGCGCTTCGCCTGCCGGGAGCTGCCCGCTCAGAGACCGGCCCCGCGAGCGAGGTCCCTGACCCCGGGCGGGACTGGGGCCGTGGATGGGGCCGCGGCTGCCATAACGGTTGTGAAAACCGCTGCGTGGGGTGTGCCTGCCTTTCCCGCCCAGCGCTGAGGGAAGTGACCTTGGTGTCCTGGTGGACGCAAGCTGGATGGGAGTGAGCAGCATGCTGGGTCACATCAACAAGGGCATCGCGAACAGGGATAAGTAATTTTCCCACCCTACTCAGTGCTTGTCAGGCCACGCCTGGAATACTGTGCTCGGTTTTGGTCCCTGCTCCACAAAAAAGATGTGGATGGGCTGGAGAAGGTCCAGAGAAGGGTGACAAAGAAGATCCAAACACTGGGAAGCCACATAAGGAGAGGCTGACAGCTGGCTTTCTTCAGACTTGAGAAAAAAAGGCTCAGGGGAGACTTTATCTCCATGTTCCAGTGTTTAAAGAGTGGCTATGGAGAAGACTGAGACTCCCTTTTTACAAGGAGACAAAGGAAAGAGACAAGGGGTGATGGGCACAAATTACTCCTGGGGAGATTCCAACTGGACACAAGAGGAAAATGCTTGCCAATGGGAACAATCAGCCCTTGCAGTAGTCTCTCCAAGGAAGTGATGGCTTCCCCAGCATAGGCCACTGTTAAGATGTGGCTGGGCAGAGTGCTGGGACATCTAGTCTAGCTCATGCTTTGCCTGGAAAGGCTGGACCAGATGATGCTTGGAAGTTCCTTCCCACCTGGTGTTAGGTAATTCCTGCGGTGGGGAAGGAGAGGGCCATGGGGTAGTTTTACTGTTGAGCGGTAGTCACATTATCAAAGGACTGTGCCTGCTTACCTGCACCATTCTAATTGTTCTATGTTATAAATTGCCTTTTTTGATAACCAGTATTTAGAACATTAATTTCAGTGTATACTGTAGACAAGAGTTACGGGGCATGAGCTTGCTAAACCAGTGTAATTAATTTGTATACTTAATTCAGAAACATTTTCACTACCATCCAGTGCCCAAGTAGGTAAAGAACATACAGAAACTCAGATACAGACCTGGTGTTGATAAAGAGCTTCTACTGACATTTGTGGTCTTTATTATACAGATGGAACTGGATAATGTGTTTGAATGAAATGCAACAGTTCCAAAGAGGGGCTTTACCTGTACTGATGTGATATGGATGTATCTGACATCTGTACCAGAGATAAAATTTAGCATGAATCTCTCATGTTCTAGTGGAGTATCAGGCAGCATCTCTGTTCATACCTGGAATAAGCAGTTATAGTGGAGCATCTGGGAGTGGAATCACCTTCATGGCAGATAAACCTGCAGCAACAGTAAATAAAGAACACCACTGACTTATTAAAATAAGAAAGAAACCAAATCAATACTATAAAAGGGAAAAAAAAGCTGTACACAAAGTATTCAAAATACCACCAGATGTCACTGTAACTCAAGAAAATGACAAGTGGTATCAGAATTGGAATCTCTCCCTGAGGAGGAGATCCCACAGGAGTGAGTAGGGCTGAACACATTCAGCCAAAAGGATTAACTGCAGCATTAACCACTGTTATATTTGCTGTTGGGATACCTTATTAGAAGGCAGTGGGAGATCTGAACAAGTACAGCTTTACTGAGAAACCTCATAGGACAAAACTTCACATGAGGAATTTGGAGCGTCAGAAGTTTTCTATAAAAACTGAATTCTGAATTCCACTTTCATCTTATGAAACAGAAGTAATAAAAGCCAATTTGTGTTTGATGCTTTCCCCTGTCAGTCACATTAGCATACACTCAGGCTTAGACTGTCCACAGATTTCCAGATCTTGTAAACAGAACAGCCTTACCCATTCTATAGTGAAAGAAAAGTGAGTCAGACAGTACAGCAGAAGTAGGTCATACACTTTCTGTCCTTCACTAGGTACATTGACATGACTGAGAGACTACTGTATGTTCATTTGTCTTTCTCTAATGTCTCTTTTGTTTGGTTTAGCAGAAGGGAGGGCAACAGAAGTCTGAATTTCCATTAAATTATGCATTAAACAGACTGGAACACACAGTGAAATAATTCGGCCCACAGATATGGCAACTACACTTAAAATTTTCAGAGAAAATGGAAGCAAACTAAGTATAGGGACCCTTCTTCACTACAGTAGTAGAAATATTTACCTTCATTACAGGTACTTGAAAATACTACTGGTCAATACAATCACCCTTTGGCACAGCTGCTGTTATGTGCAGAACTGAGAAGGGTCAAAAGCATCGATGCCAACAGTTTTCATATCAAGTGTCAGCTGAAATAGTTGCAGATCTGAGATCATAAGGAGAAAGTCAAGTTAGGATGAAGTCAGTACTAACATTAGACTCATATTGACAAATGACTAATCACTTAGACTTGCCATTCTGTGTCTTGACCAGCAATGCTCTAAAGGACACGTAACATTGTACTGAGCACTGTTGATACAGTAAATTAAGAACTGTAGTTATAGCTGACTGTTAGCCTATTACTATTACTACAAGTTGAATTTAATTTATTCTCTGTAAGATAAATACAAAGAAACTACAAATTTTAAACTAAATGCAAAAATAACACCTGTATTACAAATAACACTACCTGTACAATAAATCTGACAGTTGGATATTCACAGCAAAAGCCAGTCCTTCTCTTAAATATTCTTACAGCCAGCCTGCTCCCATTGTTTTCAAGTGATTTGTTAAAATCAAGGACCACTTGCTTTGTCCTCTGGTGATTTCCTGGCTAGTCTACACTGTGGTTGCCATATTTATTTCCAGATGACAATACTCTTTTCATGGGTGAAGTTATGACAATTAAGATGGTATTGCTAGTTCTGATTTAGAGTGGTAGTATAGGAAAATACAAAACCAAGAGTCATAAAAGACAACACCATGCTTTCTAAAAGCACCCTCCTTTATGCATCTGCATGCATGTAACACATAATCTGTATACTTTGTAATAAAAAGTGACATTGATATTCTTAAGCAACTTAGCATAATAAAGACATTCCCTTGTATTTAAATTGCAAATTTAAATTTGCAGTAATCATCCTTCCCCAAGCAACTTGGACAATGTAGTGTTTGAAGTTATCAACACTGATTAAAAAGTAACTGGTAATGTATGTCTTTATTAATTATGTCTTCTAGTTAAATGTCTCCATTTTGCTTCAGAAGAAACCGGGCAAACACGTCATTCAAATCTTGGACTGTATCAAGTAAAAGCTTGACGCTGATGGGAGATGTATTTCATGTAGAGGATATGGACGCTCAGAGATGCACAGATGATGGATGCTCTCTTACCATACTACATTCAGATGTATTTTCACGGAACCAGTGAACGAAAAGAACATGGTGGATTGAGAGGACAGCCTGCAGCAATGAAAACTAAAGAACAAACAGATGAATGAATAACACAACTGTGAGGCTCAGAAATTAATGTGCTAAGTACAGTCTAGCACACTTTTGGGAAGTGGAATGAGAAGAAAACCCCTTTCTCTTCCACAAAACATTTGAATCAGCTGGCAGTGTGCCATTTTCCAACATTAGATCATAATCCAGCAGATGCTGCATGCACAGAACTCTGAGCTGAAATGGAAGCAAATTCCATGTCAGAAGGGGCAGCCTAATAATTTTAGTAGCTATATAGACTGATCACTGTATTTTTATCAAGTGCTGTTCATTTTTTAGCAACTCAAACCCACCTTACCTTCCTGAGTATGTTGCTCTTATTGACAGCTCAGGAGTTTCCTTACCTGTTAACAGGAGAACCATTGACAAAACGACAAAATTGTGAAAAGCTTTTATTACAATCTTTTGTATTACAACAGCCAGTATTTTGTTGTTTTTAAAATGAAATAAAGTGAAGCACTTTGCAATTATACAACTCTCCACTACAGCAAAATGACCTTTTGTCTAGCGTATGTGTTTTACTGATATACTGTGTAATGTACTTTCATCTGGACAAGACGATTAATTGGATAGACAACCCCTTTTCATTTACATGGATCCCATATGCTTCTTTAAAAAACATGCCCAAAAGAACCTTGAAACTGGACATTTGTTTATTCTATGATTATAATAAATACAGGTTTTTAAAAGTGCATTATATGGCAATAACCCTTGTGAAGAATTCACTTTTGCAAACTCCTCTTATAAGGGAAGTGCTCAGTTTGAACACAGTGCAAGCAGTCAAGTTGTCCTGAGAATTTATACAGGTGGTCAGAAATTTACCTTCACCACAGGTGTGTAATACTACTGCTTAATGGCTTCATCCCTTTTTTTGTCAGCTAGAATCATTTTGATAGTCACTACTGAGTATGACAGGAAAACCTAAGTGCAGATTTCATTTTTCATGACAGGTGCCAGCACTCGTGTGAATGTTTAGCAGCTTAACCCAGAGATCACTCAGTTCCCTGACAAGGCAGGGCTGCTCAGCTTTGCATCACCAGACAACTGGGTTAGTAACAGCTATGTCAGTTCTTCTCCAGCAGTGCACGAGTGCATTCTCCAGCAAGCAAAGAGATGAAAGGCAAACTTGGAATAATGCTTTAGTGTTCAAGATTTTGTACATGCAAATACCCTGAGAGGTAATGGAAGAAAGACAATACAAGCCAAACTGGTTTCCAAGTCATTAATTATTCACCTCTCTCCGACACTGTGGTACACATGACACTAATCTTCACACTAACAACCTCAGCTTTACATAATCAGTCCCCACCTGCAGTAACACTCACATTTGACATTTGGTAGCACATGAAAGTCTCTCCCAGAAGGTGGCAACAGCATCTTTTTGCCAGTAAGACAAATACGGCATTGGGTTCCAGCAACAGCTACTGTAAAGTAGTGTCAAATACTGGTCTCATACGAGAGGAATTTTTAATGGTGTGCTGAGTGGTTTTGCTGATGGAAGAAGTGCAGTAATTAGGGAGAGGGGAGGAGGAGTGCAACAATACTTTAAAATCATCACTCCTATAACCCTGACATAGAAAACAATGCAGGTGGATTGAAAACAGGCAGCAACTGCACCTCAGCCTTACCTAATCCTTCAGAACAATTTTAACTTAAAACATTCAACCTCACAATGCTCCAACACAAAGTTGAAGCAGACACACGGTTAATTCTCAATGGTTTCAAACAGGACTGAATTTTCTCAGTACTGCAAGTAACTGCTCAGTAGCTCATAGGATCATCTGCATGACTTTGGTTCCTTTGAAAGCCAAATGTCAATGGAACCAGGCAGCTTCTTCACTTGAAATCACAGCTTTGCTAAATGGTTATCACAACTAAGGAGTAACATTAAGTTGCCAGACACATGAATTTTCTTGGGGTTTCTGCACTTCCAGAATTACTCAGTAAGCTTTCTGGACTAAGATATGCTTGGCTGTGGGTTGCTTACAACAGTGATTTTTAAAACAACTTGTGATTTTGATGAATAAGGGGCAATCCAAAATAAGATACCCAAGTAAGTTGCCTGATTTTCACAGTACAGTCCTAAAAAGCAGCTTATACAACCAGTTTTGAAAGTCTATGCTACACAACGTATAAAGCTAAACTTCCCATGCGCTTATGAATACATATGAAACAAAGCATTTTACCTTTTGGGGTTTTTTTAGTCATTTACTTACTAGATTTAAGCCTGATGCCAATCTTAAATCACACTAAAATCACAGAATGAAAGTAGTAGAGCAAGAAGCATGCGAAGACTGCACCTAACAGTGTTCTGTGCTCTCCCAGCTGTAGAAAGAATTCTGTTTGTGGGTCTGTGGAAGTATCAGTATACCAAACATCATTTTGCTTTGAAATTCTCTCTTTGTATTGCAAAGGATGCAGTCTTGAAGTTCAATTAGTTTATAACGAGGAACAGTTGATTAAAGAATTCAAAAGTACTACTGCAACAGTACTGGGATGCTGGGGAACAGGGAGCCAGGATTCAGGGCTCTGGCACACTATTCCAAGGCTCTGCAACCAGCTCCCTGTAGTGGCTATTTATTTTATATATACGTATCTTATATTAATTTTTTTATTTATAAATTTACCAGGAATAGGGGTAAAATCACCAGCATTCATGTGCACTTTAAGATCTTCAACTGCAATTGCTACACAAGTGCAAAATTGTTCTAGTTTCCCTTAGCAAAAAACAGGCACACAAGGAATGGACAATTCCTGTACCACCACCTAGAGAAAAAAAACCTACTTGTGCATCATCTGAAAGAGATGAGAACTTCCCTGTGAAGATCTGCCTTACACACACTTTGGGAACAGTCATTCCTGCTGCCTGCTGCAAACACTGGAGATAAGAAAAGGCACCTTTTTTTTTTTTTTCTAAGGGAAACAGAGGGGCTAATGGCACATTTTCATGTATGTTCTGCTCATAACATCTAATTTCCAACTCAAATATTAATGGAAATGTTCAACATGGTTACAGTCTTAATAATATATATATAAAAATACAAGTATTCCCTAAAGTGTCTGCCATCCAAGTTATGCATAAATGGAAAAGTGCCCAGACTTGGTGAGATAATATAAACAAAATTAGAAACAAAACCAGTAAAGCCACACTCCATACTTAGGAAATGGACAGTACAAAATCATAAAATATATTAGTTAGAAATATTCTATGAAACCTAGCATATTGCTAGTCACATGAAGTGTCTTGTTTTGCGCTCTGGTAGTCTGACAGCATCCCCTGGGACCATTCTGCACCAGCTCATACACTGTAAGAAATCACAGGAGCTTTCACCAAATGTAACTCAATACACATTTTGGCCTTTTTTACTTTCTGAGAAGTTTAGAACAGTTTGTCCGGGTCATTGGCTACTTCCTTGCCTTGGAGTGCTTCATCAGGTTTGGCAGGTTTCAAAAAGCAGACTGTTGCCATAGGAGCAGAGCACTATGCCAAGGAAGAGAGTGCCACCAGACTACTGACAAGCTGCTCTGTGCTCACTTCCTCTGTTAGATAAAGTGAATCCAGCTCTCCTCACATTCTCTAGGCATCTTAAGAGGGTGAGTCCTGCAGGTAAGACTGTAGTTATTCCCTCTGTTGTTATCCCAGTACTCCTGTCCGTTGACTTGATACCTTGCTGCAAACTGGACTACAGAGCACAACTGAAGGAGGAAAGGAGGCACAGGGACAAAGAAAGTGAAAACATCAACTTGATCCTGCCCATTTTTCTCACAGATGCTACTGTGCCAGCGAGCACACACTTCATGGAGGCTTTTCCAGTGGTTGAAGGTGTATCGTACAGATACCTGCTTCTCAAAAGCAACATTGCAAACCTGGATGGTGCCACTGAGCCCCAAATCTGAGCTGGTCACTCGTTCAAGACACACCTGCTGCTCCTGAAGTCGGGAGGAGAAATCCATACAGTCTGCAGGCTGCTGGAAGTCAGGGACCAAACACTGCATAGTAAACTCCAAGTCTGAGCTGCTGTACCAGAGGTCTGAGTTTATGGAGAGCCTGGAAAGGACATGCAAGGGGATGGATGGATCCTCCCCACTCTGGAAGACTTTCACTTCAGTGAGCTCCAAGCCCAAAGCATCAGCAAATCTCACCCGATTCATACGACTCTGGCATCCAGGAACTTGACACTGCACTCCTGCTCTCTTCCTTCTTTCGGGTGACGTAGGCAAAGATCTCGCTCTGCGGCGTATGATAGGCCGCAATGCTGGATCACAGCTGGAGGAAGTGCTCTGTAGCTGAGGGCTTCCCTTAGCTGACGTATTGCTCCAAAGAATCATATTGCTATTTGTATGGATTGCAGGGTGCTGTTGCTGGCCACGTCTTGGCGCTTCTTCAGCCTGTAACATGTTCTGACAGAGGTCAGAGAGGTAGCTGGAATTCCTGTGAGGACCACGTACCTCCATTCTTAGTTGATGACAAAAGTCAGTGTTTACACAGCAGATAATACACACTGCCTCTGAAGGACTTAGGAGTGGCAGCCACAGGCAGCAAGTATTTGAGGTTACTGTATTGGATGCAACAAGAATCAACTGAAGCAATGCAGCCTTCTGAATGAAGGGCAGAAACCTGGAAGCTCTGACAGTAACTGAAGTAAACCAGAGGCACGGTACAGGGAGATGAAGGCAGTCTCACTGGCTGGTAAACTCGAGACTGCTGTGCTGGCTGGTGGACCCGTTGCTCAGGCTGGAAAGGGATTCAAGACTATCAACGGTGATGCTGGAGGACCTGAAGCTCTCACACAGGCTGGACACCGATTGGAGGCTGTCTTGCTGGACACCAAGGGACTCCAGGCTGTCGGAGAGCCCGCTGAATGCCTGGGGGCTGCAGCGGTGCACCCCACAGCACGCCAGCCCGCTACAGAGGAGCAGAGGGGCCTGCAGGCTGTCCTCGCACACTCCGGCCGACACCGAGCTCCCGCAGCAGCAGCAGCAGGGACACTCCAGGCTGTCACACTGGATACTGGGCGAGTCGCGAGGGCTGCCGAGGCTGGGGAAGGCTTGGAGGCTGTCGGGCGGGAGGGAGCCGGAGCCGAGACCGGGACTGCTGCAGGAGCTGTCGCGGCGGAGGCTGTCGGGCGGGGCTGTGGAGGAAGGGTCGGTACTGCAGCTGGAGGAAGAGCGATCCGCGCTTGGGGATTCTAGAGCCCACATCAGCTGCACAGTCCTCTCTCCGTGGCGCGGCAAGCCTCTGCTCCGGCCGAGGGCAGAGCAGCAGCGGTGCCGCCAGCGACAATGCCGGGCCCGGGACACCCCAACATCCACCCCACGCTCCCGCCGCAGCACCCGCGGCGCCGAACTCACCCGCGGTGGCGACGCATGCGCGGAGCCGCCCCTCCAACTCACCCGCCTCCGAGCGCCTGCGCACTGCCCACGTGATGCCGCAGCCGTCGGGATGCCCTTAGCTGCCGGCGGCGGCTGAGGTGGATGCCGGTGTCGGGTAGGGAAGGAGTGGGAGGGCTGCCGGGCGGGAAGGTGGGAGGTGCGGGAGGGCGGTCCTGTCCTTTAATTAACGAGCTGCCCTCGGTCGTTGCTGCTGTGCAGCGCGGTAGGGGCCGGCATCGGGAGCTGCTGGTGCATCCCGGGAGGGAGGGAGGGAAGAAGGGAAGAAGGGAAGAAGCGAAGAAGCGAAGAAGCGAAGCAAGGCCCGGCCCGGCTCGGCTCCGGCTCTGGCTCTGAGCCGCGGAAGCTGCCTGCAGCCGCTGCTGCGTTAGATCGGCCCTTCTTGGCTGGTGAGCTGCCCCTGGGCCCGGTGGGCTGATCCCCCGGGGTCTTGGCCCGGGATGTAGCGCTGGGAAGTCGGGCGGGAGGATGGCGGAGGGAGGCGCTGGAGAACCAGGACGGCGTCAGATGTAAACAGACACTGATGTGAGTGCAAATATATAAACATCACTGCAATGACATGGATATAAATACATAAACATTGCTGCAGCTGCAACAAAAACAGAGGTGGGTGAGGTGTTTGGGTGCTCGACATCTGTCAGCTGTCACAGGTCCTGCCTGTGCCCTGCGGGTATGGGAATGCAGATTCTGGAAAATAAAAGAATGCTGTGATGTGACTATTTTTAGTAAGAATTTATGATACCGAGAGATTTGCTCTGGGAAAGAGGGGAAAAAAACCCCAATTTGATACAAAATTTGCATATATGAATATAGGAAGAACGCATTTTCTGGTGCAAAAAAGAGAACTCCACATACTCCAACCACAGGCGGCTGATCATCGATTCTTGTTAAATTAAGAGCAGAAACACCCACCACCGTTTGACTGTGATACTTAGCTCCAGTCAATACATGGAATGCTGCGCAGGAGGAACAAAATGATGATGAGCATGTTACACAATGAAAAGTAGCTCTTCTAATGTTGCTGTACTGTCAGATCTTTTCCTGTATTTTACCAACAATCCTTCAGGGACTGGCTTGTGAACCTCATGGGAAGAGCTCAGTAGTTTTTTGTTCATTTGGTAGTTGATTATATATATCTTAATGCTTTAAAATTGAATCAAGTTGGGAGGAATCGTGGTTATTTTTTTTTGTTTATTTATTTTTTCTGTAGGAGGGGGTGATGTTTGCCTTCGATACACTGTGTCTTACAAACCCCAAAGACTGGAGCTGTTTGAAGACGATGTAAAAATAAAGGTGGTGTTTCCCTTTAACAAGAGTAATTATGGGACCAGGCATTCAAGAATATCCTTTACTACTGCACGGAGAGACACAGAAAAAGGAGAGCCAAATCAATGAAGGCCACAAAGGAATGGTAAAGTAAGGAAGTTATTTTTTCTCTTGTTACAGAATTCTGTACATACTGTAGATTAGTTAATAAGTGTGTGGCTGAACTGTTCAGATTGTCATCCTCTCCTCTGATTCGCAGCAACAGAAGCAATTGTGCAGTGTGATTGTGCGGGTCACAAAGTGACAGAGGTGACTGCATCAGTGCTGAAAGCACAAGACTCATTTTCATTCTTTTGTAATCTCTTCAGTTGGTGACATAGTGGGTTTTAAACCAAAATCTGGCTATACTGACATAAAAACTGCCTGACAAGTTAACTGAACTGCAGTCAAACCAGACTAGACTGGGAGGGCACATTTTGCTTATTCCAGTTCTAAAATGACATTTAAAAGCTTTCCTTTATTAAAATTAGTAATATTTCTTGTTTGTAGAGCAAACACTTTTCTGTTTTTTATGGAATACACTGATTTAATGATTCTTTGTGCTTACAAAGAAATGTGTCTCATTTCATTGGGGAAATACATATTTTGGTTTTAAGCTGTTCAGATCAGTAATGCCATTCCCTTTGCTTGCATGTGTTTTTCTCCTACTAGTATTTACACAACTTCATTATAACATGAAATAGTGAATTTTGTTTGTGCTTTTGTTGTGAAATAGTATTAATATCAGAAGAGACTGTATGCTCCCAGCTCACTTCCATTCCTTAACTTCATTGGAATAATCCTTTAAATGTTGTTGAGAGTATGCACATGAGAAAGGTAACCGGGATTTGGCTTGCAGTGGCCTTCATATAGTACTTTATAATTCATTTTATTAAACTGCAGTAGGACCATGTACTAGGTACTATAGAAATTAATAGTTACATACATAGTCTCTAATATTTACTATTTGTTATTCATGAAGTTACTTACAAATAAGGGTTAACTTCTGTTATTGTACCATCTGATTGAATTACTCACTTTTGCATTAGTAGTATAAAAAATAAAAAGTGACCATGGCATAGTTCTGGTGAACTTCTAAGAGTAGTTGCAATCAACTCTCTCTCTTTTAAAAACTGAATTGCACTCTAAACTTCTATCGTGTTTCTATTCTGATGATTGCGCATGTTGCTATTTAGATGTGATATTGTTTAATCCTTGCTTATTACAGTAATGGAAAAAGCCATCTAAGCACCAAAGGACTAAGTAAACCAATTTTGTATATGAAACCTTCTCCTGGAAGATTAGACAAAAATGTATCAAGTGCCATTGAAAAGGTAAGTATTTTTGATTGGTTGGTTTTTGCTTACAGAAAAAGGGTATTTAGTTTATGTCAGCTTCTTAATAATGTCGTATACTTATATATCTTTTCAGATTCCACATGACACTCAAGATGGTAACCAACCAACTATTCTTAAGAAAGGAAGAAACATTCTGGATGACAGTACTCAGTCAAAGAGGTAGTTTTATGTTAGGATTGTTTAATTTGTAGTCATTTCAAGCTGGTATATAAAATGCTTGTGATGAAATTATGGCTTCTGTGTTTCGCCTTTGACTTCACTGACCCCAGAATTTAGCTGTTATGAGGATAACAAATTTAAATTATCAATATGGAAACTTATTATCCTGCCCTAGTGAGTTCTCAGGCAAAATCAGATCAAAATAAAACAAAAAGTCTGTAGTAGGCAGTGTTACTTCTGCCAGCAGATACTAATTTTACTTCATTACCAAGCTTCATTCATGTAGAATCATGTCCTTGAAGGAAGTAGCAAGACCTGTATAAACTGATGTTCAAAGGCATTAATTATTCTAACAGGATATGATATTTCCTTTAATTTAGGACCACAGGTGTTTGCATGCCACTGCACAGAGTACAAGGACCAAAGAGGAGTCTCCCAGAAAGAAGGCAGCATGAATCTTTTCTGCACAGGATCCCTCTTAGCACAAAGGACAGCACACAAGGTAGCTTCTGCAGGGTTAAAGACTTCCCAGTGCAACATTTTTACTGCAGTAAAAAAGAACAGTTGGAAAAGAATCACAAAGAACATGTTGCTGTAGCTGGTCCATGCTCTTCTAAATGGCAAGAAGCATCTGTACATGAAATGTTTCTTGATTTTGAATCAGTACAAATTATGAAAGAAGATGCTGAAGATGATAGTGCCAGTGATCTCTCTGATTCAGAAAGGATTCCCATTCCCCCATCTCCCTGCACACCACCAGAGCTCATTCTCAGAGCTGAAGAAATTGATCCAGTTTGTTTGGAACACGTTCCTGATACAGGTTTTAAAGAGTCAGAATATTACTACCCAGACTTCCTCCCACCCCCTTTCAACTCATGGGACTTAAAGCAACTGGCCACCTTTGTTAATGTAGAGGGTAAAACTGAATTTCGACCAAAGCCAACAGGATTTCTTCAGAAATACATTGATCGCCTTTTGCAGCTGGAATGGCTGCAGATGCAGACTGTACAGAACGAGAAAGGAAAGGCAGCCAAAGCCAGGCCACAGACTGCTCCTGGCTCCGTCCGTGCTCTAAAAAGCCCTGGCAAAGGCAAGGCACTGCTCAGCCCTTTGCCTAACAAGCAGGTAGTTCCCCAAGAAAGTGTGGCAAAGCTTCCCAGAAGCTATTTGGGTCACAGGGGAGATTCATACTGTGAAAAAAGTCGCCACTTATATTCTCATGCAGATCACTTGAAACTTTCAGAAAGAACGGGATGTGCAATGTCTTCTCAGAGACAATCTGGAGAAGTAAGGAGTGAACTGAAAAAAAAACCAGCTGCAAAGCAACAGCTTCTCAATGTGGAGCCCTCCGAGAATGGTTCTAAAATTCAAAGTGTTGGTAATATCAGACCCCCTAAGCAAACTCCAGTATTTCACGGTTCAGCTGCTCCCATCAGAGGCTTAAAAACATATGCGTGTACAAATCCAAAGAAAAATGGCAATGCCAACAATTATGTTCCTTCAAAAAAACCAGTAGGGGACAGGAAAATAAATGGCGCAAAGCAAACATCATGCAAATTTAAATGAAGAAAAGAATCATCAGTAAATCTTAATGCTTCTTGACTGCTAGAAAGCATTTGGCCAGTGCAGGAGGCTCATGTTTTCTTCATAGGAAGATCCTCAGAAAATATGTTCTTGATGCATGGCTCTAAGTCAGCGCTGTTCATTCTATGATTTCAATACATGTGATCTTAAGCCAGCAAGGCCAGCAGGAAATCCTTTCCCTGAAGGCAGGTGTCTTCCATTTGTCTTTCCTCAAAAATATTTCCAGTTGCTCAAGGAAGGTAACAATAGCAGAGTATGAAAGTTTAATGAAATACGTAATTACAATATGTTCTATTTGCACCAGTTGAAATCTACTGAAGTCTGTGGTGTTTCTCACGCTTACCATGGTATATTTGAAAGAGTAGGATTCATGCTGTTCCTGAAGAGATGTGTTACTCTGTGAGACAGGTTTGATGGTATTTTCTGATGGAAAAGGGTTCAACTGTTTTTATAAAACAATGGAGCATGCTTATCTATGCAAAGTCAAACTAATTCTTCATAGAAGATGGCATGAATTGGATTTTTTTGATGAACTAGATATTTTTTATAAGGATGGAGATAATGTTTTGAAATATTTTAATGCAGAAAGGATTCTTTTTAGGACAAAAAATTAATAGGGAGCAGACAGCTTCACTAATGACAGGTTAAGAAAATTGAATGTGTATTTTTATACCCAGGAATTTTCACTGTGTTTACAGACAGCTTTCATTGAGAAGTTCCTTTTGTAAGCCTTGTCATTCAGGGGAAATGACCAAATTTCAAATTGTGCAGGTATATATATGACTAATGCAAAGTGAGGGTGTTACTAGAGACTCTGGCCTAGTTTGCAGAATGGGTAGCCTCTCAAAACATAAAAAATGGACTCTTGGGGATGAAATTAAAGGCTATTGCTAGTTCAAATAAAGATATATTTTGATAGAAAAGATACCTATTTTCAGTCACCCAAGATGATTATTATTTATCCCATGGACCAGCCTACTTCAGTTAGCATAGTTTTCTTTTTTCAAAGTCAGTGAACTGACATGGGGAAATACCCTACAGAAATAAATGGTACAACCAGAAGCAAGTCCTGTCTTTAGACCCTCTGTTTTCTCTTGTGTCCATGAGGTACAAGAGAATACAAAGGACAGTTCAGTGACTATTCAAGTGTCAGTTCATCTGCCACAGTTTCCAATCAATCACAGCAGCTGGAGGCACATTCTTGTTAAAAATGAAATTCCAGAGGAAGTTTTGTACTTTCATTTTAGATTGACTTACTGAGCAGCATTAACTTCACCCTTAGCAACTAGTGACAGTGAATTGTTACTGAGAAGTGATCTGAGGTCTGACAGACCAGATTTTGCAAGTGGATCCTTCATATTGTTGTAGAAAATGAAAAAGTAGCAAATACTAGAGTACATTATGTATATAGTTAAATTGCACTTCTCTTGTTGATCTCATATGGGTTTTAAGATGCTTAGCTGTTTCTATTCTTTCATTGTGCCTACCAGATGTTCAGCTTTGTAAAATTTCAAAGCATGGGTTTATATGTAGTTTAAAAAGTGAGAATGTAGTAATAAAACTAGAGTATTTTACAGTACATAAAAACATTGCTCAGGAATAGTCAGAGAAATATTTTTAGTGGTTTTTTTTCCTAGTCTGCTGGAGACCAAATGTGAAATTTTAAACTGATAAAGGAAACAAATGTACAGTAGTATATTTCCATATTCATTGATTGTGACGTTACAGTTAAAATGAATTGTAGTTGCATGTACATTCAGCTCTATGCAATTAAGGTGAAACAATCTGACATGCTCGCAGATCAGATAAATTGGCTGTGTCGGAGGTGTGGTGAAAGTCAAAGGATGGTATTCAACACCAGCAACTGCAGAGGACCAGCGCATTCCATTGCTCCTATTTCATCCTTTTGTTCCAGACTCATCATCTGTTTCAGCTTTTTTTAGATGAAAGGTTCTTGCATCCAATACTAGAATTTCAAGCTGTGGCCAAATTCTGCAAGCCTTCATTAGTCACATTTTCCTGATTCACATTAACAGTAGTGACAGGTAATAGGCCTGCTCTTGCCGGTAAGCACTACTGCAGTGCATGATTTTAGCACACTGTTCTAGAGCACTGTTACAAGCACCAAAAGCAAGGTGAGCAGGCTCAGTGATCAGAATAGTAGGTTTTTTAAACAAATTCTGTTAGATGCAGTTAATTTAGCATGTTATTATAGCACTGAATATTAGCGTATGCTAAATTTTCCTCTGAAAGGTTACTTTATATTGATGCTTTCCTAGGTTATAAGGAGGGTATATAGATACAGGCACATTTTGCATGATAACTTCTTAAAGAAAAATAGCGTTTCAAGTCTGAGTTCTGGTTCATCATTAAGCTCTGGCTGTGATCTGGCCAAGTAAGTTTGTCTCACATGATAATCATACAACACTAATTTTTGTTCATTAATTTGATACTTCTTCCATAGTTGTCTTGGTTCACATACAGAAACAGCTTCTAACCTGAGCAAACATGCGAAGGTTGGATTTTATCCTGCAGCATTTTTGCTTCTGCTTTAATTTCGTTATGTTCTGGGCTTATAAAGAGCTCTACTTATGAATAGAGCTGTGCTTTAGATTTCCTTCATTTTGTATTGATGGACATTATCTTCAGAAGCGCTTCTGAATATAGCAGAAAAGTTTATTCCATCAAAACCATTCAGCTTGGTATTAAAAACTTCCCCAGCACAGTATTTGTGTGGCTATTTATATTTTTTTCACTATGTTTAGCAGTATGATTATATGTGTGTCTAAGCCTAGCATTGACGATGCTTCTTGAAGAACAATTTACTGTGATGTGAAATATTTAAAGAGTGGTTAATTTTTTTTTTTCTAGATAATTTAAATGTTTAATGTTCTGCAGTACTATACAGAACAAATACGCTCAGGTTGCATTTTAAATAAATAGCCAAATTCTATGTCACTTATATTAGTATAAACTTTGAACAACTGTAGTGTTTTCAATGAAATTACCCAGTTACAAAGATGTGAAGAAACAGAATTTTACTCCAATATGTACAAACAGTTTTCCTTAGTAAAGTTGAACTGTATTTTTAACGCATAACTTGAAATTTAAAACGGCATTGTTTCTCTCTTGATATGGTTCTTTTTTCTCCATTACTTGCATTTCTGCAGTGAAATAATGTGATCAGTTAATGTTTTATCTCCCTTGTGCCCCCTGAGACCTTGTAGCTTTCAGTTATCTGCAGCAGTTCTGAAGTTTCTGCACAATGTCTCCAATTCCTTGCTCTGTTACCAGTACGGGTATCAAGCTTCTGCAGTGACTGAGAATTTATGCACCCAAGAGGGTTATTGCTGTGTGAGCAATGCCTACCATTCTGGGAAGAGGAGCTTCACATCTTCCTCAAGTGGAAGAGCCTTGCAAGGGAGACTCAAGTCGATCCGTGCTGCTGGTTCAGTATCATAAATCAAAAGGTGACCCCTTGTAAAAGCTGATAAGGTGGACCATGTTTTTCTTCCCAAATGACAGACTACGTTTGCTGGTACAAATTCATGGGTGCTTCTCACAGAGGCAAAAAGGCTCAGCAGTATTCTGAGAAATATGAGTTTAGAGCAAATGGGTTGCCACAAGTGGGGAGCTCGTCTCCCACTGATGCTCCTCTCTCAGGATGCTGTGGCCATAGCTTCCAGCCCTGCCTCAAGTGCTGCCATGCCCCTGATGACCCTCAGAAGAAGTGTGTGATGCTGCACTGGGTGGTTGCGCTTACTTAATTGGACTAAACTGCCTTGTTTGACCCCAGACTGCTCAGTTCTGCTGTAATCCCACTATTGCTTGTGTTCTTTCTGTGTTTCATTTTTTGTTGTTTGAGGTAACTTTTATCTTGTATTCACTGTTTAAAGAATCTTGTTAGAAGTTTGAGAATGTTTTGACAGCGTTTATTCAGTCAGTATGTGGTACCTTTTTTGGAGTTGGTATAGTTGAAATTGCTACAGTATGAAATTTCCCTTAATGTACTATTGTTTGCCTTATTTTAAAGGTATTGAGTTTTTGTTGCTCCCAGTGGCATTAGTGGGTTTTCTTCTGAAAAATATACAGACTGCTGTATCTAGAAAGACTGGAACTCAGTTGAGAATTTGCAGCCCAGCTTTTGATGTTGGTGATCGTGTGTTCTTATTTAGTTCAACTTTTTGTGGATATTTTTGCCAGTAATTTCATTGGAAAGTGATCTTGTAATTCAAAGTTACTATATATTTACTATATTAAAAATGCGATACCATTTGTTACTTAGTTGTATTTTTTTCATCACCCACAAGATGGCACCTCCGAATTTTTCTTTTAGAAAATCTCTTCCCTACATTGTAGGATAGAGCTTGTGGCTCAGCACTTCTCGGCTATATTGCTGCTGATGGCCAAGCTGGGTAATTTAAGCTGTGTGATTGTTTCTACTCCATGTGGCAGCTACTTCTGTAATGGCTGTGTTAAGGCATCACAATTGGTGAAAATAACAGGAAAAACTTACTTCTTCATATTCATACCTTCTTTTTTAAATGCACTAATCAATGAGTTTCACATTCTCTATTGTAATCTCCGGCACACTTAGAACATGATCCAAAGAGCAAGACGTGGGTAGGTGTTTGCAGAGAGTCACATACCCATGCTGCTAGTATACATGGATAAGTATGTTTAACTTAATTTCACGCAGTGTGTTCATATATTCAGATGAGACTAATTGAGAGGAAAATTAATGGAGAGAAGGAAAAGATGCATTTCCTGTTGCTGAAAATCCCTTTGCTTTCTTATTCGTGTAATTCTAATATTAAGCATTACAAAACTCTTCCAAGTTTATCACACAAGTATTTTACAATCAGAATGTTCTGGCTTCCCACAGGGACAGGGGTTCTGGCTGCATGGAAGACACCATCGGTCCCCCTAAGGTGCCTCTGAGAATGCTGGCTTCTCTGTCCCACAGTACTGGGCTCAGGTCCCCTGGAAGCAGGTTTCCAGGCCCTCTCACTAAGAATACCAGGGCATACGTGCCTGATGGATCACACTGGTGCGTAGTGTTGACTGTCCTTATTTAATGATCCCCCACAGTAACTCAGTGTATTTCCAGGAGCATTTATGTGGGTTTCATGGTCCTGAACTGGGTTGTTCCAGGGATACATACAATTTAACACAACGCTGTCAAAACTGGATCAATATGTTTCTGTGAAGCCAAATTCCCCCTAGACAACATAGCAATTTTTTCTAGTTAGCCACAATTCTCACAATCACCTTTTTTTTTGTTCGGGTTTTTTTTTTCATAAGGCTCCTACTGGCAACAGATTTTCTCATGAAATTGAAAATTGCAGTTTAAGACAAGACATCCAGAAGGGTTTTGAACTCTTCTCTACAGAATGTCTATTTTTATTGTAAAGAATGCCTGCAGGAAATTTTGGTCTACATCAGTAGGTGACTGCCATGTGTTCTGTTCATAAATACATCATGACCACTAGGAAACTCTCAACCTCTGTGTTACAGCAGGCAGAGAAAATGTAAACTAGTCTTTTTTTACGTATGTAAGAACCCAATTCCACAATCCTTAAAACCATAGTTCGGAGCTAGGATTACCCATGTGAGCAGACATTATAAAGTTCTGTTGTCATGTTTGGTGCAATTAATGAAAAGCAATGCAATAAATTTAGAGGAAGAAACATATTTAACTACTGCAAATTATAAAGAATGCCTGCAGTTGGTGACTCCATGTACACAGGCAGTATGTACTCAGAAGAAGAAACAGTTCCTGAACAGAATAATCTGGAATGTAACTGGAGAAGGCAGCATAAGATAAATTGATGTAACAGAAAGATAATTGGACTTATTTGTATCTGAAAGAAATGTTAGCAGGTAACTCTATATGGGTCAAACCTGAGATGTGATATCTGGCTTCCACGATGACCTGTACACTAATGAGACATTCTGAGTAAGACACTTTCATTACGTCATCCAGACAGCAGACAAAATACTGGGTCAGGTAAGAAATGAATATTGAATCCCTCCTTTGTCAAGCTGGCTTTTAAGAATAGGAAAAAAGAGTTGCAAAACTGGGAAGCTGCTATGGCTTCAGCTACTCTCTCAGACCACATCAAAGAAGTGTTACAATTGTCAGCCAAGAGCATGACATGTCTGGAAGGTCCACTCTACTCTACGGAAATGATGAAGTGATTTTGGCATATTCTGGGCAGACTTAAACAAACATAAATTCTGACATTAAGGATCCTTTATGTAGTATGCAACAGAAAAAACAAGTCTACTAGGCTAGAAATTCCAAAGTTCCATATGGAAATAAGCCAGCTGGGTCAGTGAGAGTCCTTTCTCCAGTGGTCTCTTTAAATCCAAGATTAATGATAGTACAGTGCTGTGTGGATCAGACTTGATGATCAGATCTTTAATTTCTATAGGACATTGAAACTCAAAGAGAAAGTGCACTTCCACTCTTAGTGTGACTGTAACTGCATAAAGACCTGGGATGTCTGCACCATCCTTGCGTTCTAGCATAAAACATGCATCTATTTAGTGCTTGCAAGCTTGTGCTGACATCTGGTGGCTGTTAGTATTATCACACTATTTAGATTATTGTAAGTAATAATCTAAAAGATTATTATAAATAGATTTAGATTTATTATAATAATCTAAAAGCTAAGAAATTGTTGCTAGAGGACAAGATATGGTTATTCCTTTCATTCAAATAAATTTGAACTTGAACAAATTTGAATTCTCTAAATTTGTTACAAGTGACCATGATAAGAAAATTCTCCTATTTCCTCAAGCACCATTGATAAAACAGATGAAATGATAAAGGATGACATCAGATTTCCCCATATGGAAACCACAGATGTGTTACTTTAAATTTCTTTGGTTTCTTCATATCTGAATGTGTGCAGTTGACCTATGCTCAGTTATAGCATGATGGCTATCAAGGTTACAATATGTGAATGAAATAAAAATAGCTCAGAAGATAGTATTCAGCCATTAAGTAAGTTATACATGCAATACGAGATGGAATTAGTCACAAATCTTACTTCTATTCTATTACAATTCTGTGCTAAAAGAAAAATGCGTTGCCTGGGGCAAGCACTAAGTCTGATATCTAAGGTACTGTTTTCTGTTTCAAAATTTACTTAATAAATTACAGTTTTGCTCAGAAATTATTAACTAGTAATTCAAGGCTGGAAACTTCAACCGAGTGCAATAAAAGAAGTTGGCTGAGTGGCAGGCATAAGTTTTCCTGAATGCCAGCAACAAGATCTGTTTACACAACAAATCACTACTCTGATAAACTGTCAACTTCTAATTATAGAATCATAGAATAGTCAGGATTGGAAAGGACCTTAAGATCATCCAGTTCCAACCTCCTTCCATGGGCAGGGACACCTCCCACGAAACCATGTCACCCAAGGCCCTGTCCAACCTGGCCTTGAATACCGCCAGGGATGGAGCACTCACAACTTCCTTGGGCAACCCATTCCAGTGCCTCACCACCCTTACAGTGAAGAACTTCTTCCTTATGTCCAATCTAAACTTCCCCTGTTTAAGTTTTAATCCGTTACCCCTTGTCCTCTCACTACAGTCCCTAATGAAGAGTCCCTCCCCAGCATCCTTATAAGTCCCCTTCAGATACTGGAAGGCTGCTATGAGGTTGCCACACAGCCTTCTCTTTTCCAGGATGAACAGCCCCAGCTTTCTCAGCCTATCTTCATATGGGAGGTGCTCCAGCCCCTGATCATCCTGTGGCCTCCTCTGGACTTGTTCCAGCAGTTCCATGTCCTTTTAAATTCCAGATGGAAGACTTCAAGTCAGACCAGGGATCTAGCGGCACTGCTAATAACAATTTTATTGCAAACTATAACCATATTTGTGAGGTTTGAACTGTGCCTTGTCCTGCTATTTCTTCTGAAAATTAGGGAAGATTAAAAATAATAGTAAAAGTATTCTGTGTTTATTTTTTGTCTAAGCTTGTATCGGACCTATAGTGCACCACATTTATAGACACCAAAACAGTAGATATGATCAGACCCACAGTTGCCAATGCCAGAGAAAGCTGTCTCTCTCTCGCATAGGGAAAAAAAAAAAGAACTGCTTTAAGGAAAAGCTATTGTACAGCAAATGAGGGTGTTCACTGCAGGTTCTTACAGTCGTCTACAGTGTGCCCATACAGATAGCAACAGTCATCATCTCAGTGTCTTCACTGAAGAAGACCTATAACACTGAGCTAATACAGCTTCCCAGCGTCCCTACAAGATGATGTGTTTACACTTTAAAAAGCAAAAATTTAGGCTGCAGGAGCTCCTAGGTTGACCAGTAACACAGAGAGCTTGCAGTGAACTAAGGACTGGCACTTAGCAGTCAGGCTCTGTATGTATCTTGCCTTTCACAACATTATTATGTTGACCTTTGCAGCAGCTTTTTACAGCATTTCTTTTGGCCATAACTGAAGAATACACACTCTGCTATGGTCATATCAAACCAGTAAAAAATCTGTAATATATACAGTCTCAGAGCAAACAGTGATAGAAGTTAACAAATTAAACCCTTCATTTTACAGATCAGGGACTGGCACACAGAAATCATAAGTCAGCTCCCATAATCAAAAAGAGACTTGCAGAATGGATCTAGAGTTTCAGAATCCCCTTTTGGCATTGCAATGATTATATTCATATTTCCTGTCAAGCCCTGTCATTTATGCAATTACCTGGACAAAAAATATTCCTCCTTTTTCTCACTAAGCATTTGCAGTCACAAATCTGGTGATGTGACACTTGAACTCCTGTTAATGATCACATTTTTCATTGATCTTTTAGCTAACTGTGGCAGCTGTATAGACCATGGAAGTGCATAATGATGTGTTCAGTTCATTTAAATGATTGCTCTAGTATTTTATGTGCCTTTTAATAGGAATGAGTACTTTTATGTAGGAATGACAGAGCATGCTACAAACATCTAAAAAACCATTCAAGCTGCTGAAAGCTACTGTGATCCCTGATGCCAAAACATGGACAGTTAATCTGACATGCATCGACTGGGAGTGTCCGGACCACAGCAAAACTCAATAGAGGACCCAGAAAGTCTAGTGTTGTAAGTATGTGACGCTCTTTCACCCTCTGGGCATAAGCTCTAAGTTGACATTCCTTCTCGAATGGGAGTGAAGAAAACCTAAGCTAGTTTACTGATCTCCCATTGTCTTAAAAACTAGAAACATCTGCTTGAGACTCCAGTAGCTTTTAAGTGTTGTTTGGCAAAAGGGAGGCTCAGGCTGATGAGGTACACCTCCACTACTGAATTACTACAGTCACAAAGGTTTCTTTAAAGGCTTTCATGGGACACAATGATTGCTAAGTAGTGAAAATGAGGAATAAATCAACATTTCTCACATCACACATTTGCATCAATCACACTTTAAAATACACTGTTGCAGGGAACTAGTCAGTAAAGGGCTCTTTAGGGCATCTACATGTCTGAGGTATGCATCAGGAGCCAGACAAAAGTGCCTGGTGGCACTTTTATAAACATGTATGTTTACAAACATGTATGTTTATAAACATGTATGTATGTATGACACTTTATAAATATGTATGGCATGTTTACTTGTGCCATGCAGCACACTGGATTTTATGATGATATCCCAATCAGACTTTGAGTCTCAAACCGCCGTTAACCGTGTCCCCAGTAAGAGTGCCAGTGAACCACTCAATGAGGGAGCTTTCAAATGTCCACATGAAGGTTCACATGAAGGTCTCTGCCTTACACATACCCCTTCTTGGCTAGTGCCTTGCAGCAAACCTGGGCTGAGGGACAGGACATTTACTCAAGGCAACTCACCACATTTCTTCCCAAGGCCCCTCTGCCTGATGCAGACAGCTTGCGCATGGCCCACAGACCACACATGAATAGCCATGGCTCAAGGGACAATACCAGCACTGGTGTCAGAGGAGTGCTGTCCACAGAAACACACATATATATTATTTGTATCCTCAGCTTATGTTTTGCTCATGCATGACAGAGGGAGAGTGCAAAGCCTCTGTTTTTGTCAAGGTCTGCTTTAAACTAAGTACCTCCATGCCTTGCTGTTTTGTAAATGCTGGTGATAGGCTGTAGTCTTTCAATTACCTGTTCACAGTGAGAGGTCTAATCATGATGCCTGTGAATCCCCATTACTGCTGGCCCCTGCTGTGCCCAAGTCAGTAGGAGACCCAGCAGCACAAATGTTTATCTCCACAGAGTCTTCATCTCTGTCTTTGTTCTGCCTCATTTATAAAAATCTTACTTAAAAGTAAATGACACAAAATCAGTCCAGGGGGAATTAATCACACTGGAACCAAACTTCTGACACTGAGGTTTAAAGGAAACAAGAGATACTGATCATAGGGTGATCTTACACAGAGGGGATGTCAGCACGTTAGCAATAAAATCTGTCTCAGACAGAAAACATTTTCCCCGTCTGCTCTCTCTGTACTGCTGTGCAATGCCACATCTCCCGGGATCCTTAGGCTGCCACAGGAGGAGTATAAGTTTTAATCAACTGTGCCAATTGATCAAATCACCTGTGCCAGTTTGGGGTCATTTTCTCCCTTCTGGAAGATCCATTTGTCCTGATAAGGGTATTACAAGAAGTCATTTAAAGGACAAATAAATGACAAGAGAATTTATAAGTGAAGAGTAAACCATGTGCTGCGTGGGCTATAATTAGTTCCTTCTATGAATGCCTTGCGTGTTCTTGTATTTTACAAACCTAATAATTAAATGCTCAGTAACCGAGTGTTGGATTAGTGTTTTAAAAAAACCCACAGGCCAAGCTGGAGACTTTTCTCCAGGTTTTTGGAGAGCAAGCAGGGAACAGGTATTGTAGCATTTGTGGTAGTTCCAAGTTTCTCAACTCAGTTCAAAAGCTTCTGTCACCTTGAAAGAAACAAAGTGGGTTTTTTCTTTCTTAGCATGTGCAGATGCTGAAGACTAAGGGCACAATTATGCCATTCCAATGTGGCTTTCCATTTTAGCCCGTAAT
The DNA here is from genome assembly GCA_009867235.2 of Psittacus erithacus. Lineage (NCBI taxonomy): Eukaryota > Metazoa > Chordata > Aves > Psittaciformes > Psittacidae > Psittacus > Psittacus erithacus. Next base: position 148,000 of record WYDI02029871.1, read on the forward strand.
TGCACCTGAATGGGAAAGCTGGTCATTGGGGGAAAGTGAGGGAAGACACATGAAAAGTCCAGGCAAGCAGATGCTGTAGCTTGGCTTCCTTGGGCCATTCCTGTTCACACTGCTATTATTTCACATGTTTCAAAAGTGATGGGAAGTGTTCAGAGTGGAAGCATCCACTCTCCTCTGCTCACCCTGTCAGCGAGACACGGCGCATTGACCTTGATCTGACCAGGATACTTTCCTGATGTCCAGAATATCATAATTTATAATGTCTTCTGTAATGACTTAATTGTATCCTGAATGCACATTTCTTAGGGACCATTACATTTCTCAAGAAACAGAAGGCATTTTAAAAATGTGAATATTTAATATTTTAGATGTCCACTTTGTTTTGCTTAACGTTTGTGCTAGAAGTCTCCTATTTCCAGTTACCCTATGAGATGTGAACTGAAACTCAAACTCGTGAAACGTGTTTTATTCTGAAGGATACACCTTTACATTTCTTCTGCTCTGCCTATGTCTCCTCTCTCCTGCTGAGGATGCTGCAGTAAACCCCAGTTTGCAAGATAACCATTCTGTACTCCAGCAAATAAAGCAAGCATACGCTACAGAAGACTGTGGAGGCCCTTCAGCCTTTTTCCCTGTCCCCTAGACAGATGTAATTACCCAATGTGAGATTTAGCAAGAATGATTAAATGAGTAAATAGAATAGCAAAGATCTCCAGAAAGCTCATACAACATCATCTGCTATTTGCAGGTTCTTCTACCACTGGCATCAGAACAGTAACAGTGTCAAAGAGCACAGTTATCTCCAGCAACATATTATGTGACATGATTAACATCTATTCCTTCTTTCTGGTTATCCCTAAGAGATGAAAACCCAGTCTTTTGATGAGAAAATGGGGCTCTCATTAGTAAGATATCTGTATAAAAAAGTACTCTTTTATAAAACAAAACTTCAATAAAAATGTCAGTATTGTTGAGACCACGCTTGCAAGGATCATTTTTGTACAATCTACTGATTATTCCTAATAGCCAAATATGATACACGGTTAATAATTCAGTAGGCTTTGGGTTGTTCTAAATTCTATAAAATAAGAAAGCAAATTACTTCAGGGATTCAATTAGCAAATTATTTCAAGGCACTGATAATTATTAATACTTCTTGATAGAGGCTTTTCCTGCATAAAGACAGTTCTGTAATTATCCAGAAGATGGCATAAGTAGGCCAATTATCGATCTTCCAGTACCACGAAGTAAAACTACAGAAGGTTTATTAACACCTTATTTAGAAACAAATATACTTATAAAAATCTGTATTTCAGTATGGTCAGTGGAGAGGAGTTTTATTTCTTAAGACATAACCCTTTCCTCATCAGCATCATGCAAGGAAAGTACCACTTAATATCTATATAACTGTACTGCGAAAAAGGAATATGAGTAGGCTAATATGAAAAATCTTAAGCAGATGTTTATGATTTCTTTTTCTTTTTGCATTAGGCTACTTAGAAATCTTTCTACTTTTCCACTTCTTCTTTCCATGAAGAGACAGCAACAATGGCTGCTAAGGCACATATCTCTGTATTTTTGTATCTGCATCATACTTTGTGTAGCTCATTTCAGTGTTTGCTTTTCCAAAGGGTTTTATTCAAATAATTTCTAAAAGTCCAGGGCACATGGGAGAATCCATTCACACCAGCAAATATACACTTCTGAGCACAAGCTGGGGATTTATGTTTGCTACTGGTCTTCAATATGCAACTCCCATATGAGCAATTTACATATTCTGATATATATTTTAAATATTCAAACCTATAAATCCCATAAACAGAAAAGATGCTCTGCTCACTGTGGTAACTGCTACTTCAAAGATGAAAAAAATTAAGGGAGATCAGTTTCTTTCTTTCCATTCAGTGTTATTAAATGCCTTAATCGTGGCTCAGGGAGACATCTGATAGTGTCATACTGTAGTTCCTGACAATATGTGTACTTGGGATGGGTATGACATTTGCTAACTTGAAATCTGCTCTGTCACACTAAGGTTATTGCCCAGCAGTAAAACCATGGAGAAATGCAATTAAACAAGCAACACTTCTTGGACCTTGGGTCAAATCTTGAGTATTCAGATGCTGAAAGTGACCTTGATAGACACCGCATTCACATCTTTTTTCCTAGGCATTTGCAAAGTGACACAGATGTCATAGTTGAAGCCTCCCCTTATGAAAGGCCAAGAGCTGAGTTAGTAGAGTTGTTACAAATGAGCTCTGAGATGCAACAGTTCAGTTGTGTAGGGAGATTTGTAAACAGCAGGCAAGGCAAGCGTCACATTCCTAAGTTCTAAATTAATTCCAAGGAAATGATAAGGGTAAAATGTCCAGGATTAGAAGAGATGAGCATATTAATATAAAAGAGAAGAAAAAATACTAAACTTGCCTTTTTCTTTCAGAACTGTAGAGCATCGTTTCACCATCCTTCCTGATCTCTACCAAACATAACCAGAAAGCTCACATTTAAAAAAAAACCCTTGCTTTTGTTTTCAAATATTTAGTTTAGAAAACATCACCTATGGCCAGGACTATCATAAAACCACAAAAACTCAGTCCAGTTCAGCTTCTCGTATTGCCAAGAATGATGCTTAGATTAATGCAAATGCCATCAACCTATTTAATTGAGTTGCATTTAGAAGAGGTATGAAGAAGAAGAGGTTGGACTTCATGATCTTAAAGGTCTTTTTCAACCTGGCTGATTCTGTGGTTCTATGATTGTGGAAGCTGTACCAAGTCTTCCAAAGAACATGTTACAGATTTTTATACAAAAAACAGTAATTACAAATGCATCAGAAGGCACTAGCACTCACAGTTGTTCCTAGCAGAAAGTCAACATAAAGAAATGGCTTTTAGTTTGAAAATTTGAGTGTATTCTGGATCTGAAAAACTGCTGACACCGGCTGTAACTGATGGAAATCCAAGAGAACCTGCCATCTCTATGTTACAGTACTGACAGCATCAAAAGTATTTTCATTTAGAAATTCATTTGAAAGCAGTAGTGACAAACGAATTCCTATTCTAATCTACAGTGGAATGAATTTCTCACTCCAATGCCTGATCCTTCTTTCTGTTACGTTAGAGAAAATCAGGAATGATTCTAGTAAAGCCAATGTGATCAAATGGAGCAAATTGAGAGGATGTGGCCCCATATAGTTCTTGGTCAGAGTATCCATGTCTTGACCAGGACATTCTACTTACAGATGCTAGCACTACACAGGAGGAACCATATGTCTTGTTGAAGAGAAGACATTTTGGAAAGTATATATTCAAGAGGAGTCAAACTTATGGAAATTGGAAAAGGAAGCTAAAAAACTTACCCTGTGATGCCAGAAGTTGGGAAAGCCTGAACTGCAGAATCTGGGCAACTTCTTACTCAGATATTCTTAAAAATCATAGTATAAAACAGTATTTCTTCAAATCCAAACTGGAATGAGCAAGAATAAAGAATTCTGGAATGACTGAACATTTAAAGGTTTAATATTGTTTGTTAGCGGAGCACTGGACTGGGAAGGGTATAATGCAAACCTAGATGTAACTGCACTAGAGAGGTGCTGTGTCCCCAGAGTAATTCTGTACATGGATTAGTACTCGAACTGCAAAATCCCTCTCGAGACACAGCAGTGTCTTTTTGCAAGCAAACCAGGACCTCATATGGAGGAGACAGTTCATGTTTGCATCTCGTAACTGGAACATGTATCCATCATAGGAGCTGGGAAGCATTGCCAAGGCCAATGATTAGGACGTAAGTTTTCTTACTTGAACATCCAGGTGGCTTACTCAAAAATAGAGCCAGACAGCAAGCTACCACTATGGTATGATGGATAACGTGGAAGTTTTGGCTCAAGTTTGAGCTGAAAACATAAGAGAATACTGCTGTATACCCTTAGTCGTGGTACTCAAAGGAAAGTACCCTCAGCATGAGAGGAAAACCAGGAAATTAGGTTCGTCAACGGGCTTATTGCTGACCAGCAACTCTGAAAATCATCAGATTCCTCTGTGACTCTGGCTAGGTTATTTGCAGCCAGATTTTAACAAAGTATATCAGCACCTACCTCCACTGGAATTAATGAAAATTAAAAGTCATAAATCTGTCTACTACTCCTCTCCATCTGTGAAATGGAGAAGGTCCTTCCTGTCTTAAATAAATACTTCCAAAGATTATGAAGTGCTTTGACGGGACTGTAATAGCAAATGTGCAAGTATCCTATGCAGAAATATGTATTTTTCCTTAACTGATGATATACCGATGTGCTGAACAAATATTGACTTTAGCTCTTTCACAATATTCAGGTTATGAGCCAAATGAAAGCCAGACATGGATGATATTTTTAATGTGCTGAATAAATATTCATCAGGACATGTGTTTTTTAAGCTAAAGATCCAATATTGCTTATAGTCTGTGCTTTCATGTAGAGAAGCTAATTATATCAGGAATAAGGAGGAAAACACACCGCTATGATGTTGCTGGATATTTGCTGACAATACCATTACCAGGGTGAAAAAATCATGTGCTCGACTTGAATTGACTGTGAGGGAGTTCAGCACCTCTGAAAAATTGAGATTTATTTCAGTATATTGTTGAATGTCAATGGTTAACTTCAGGTATTCAAATAGTTCATGTAAGATACTTGGCAAACATCACAGTGACACGTTGACAGAAACAGGCAAACCCCAGACACGTCTGCTGATTTAAAATCCCAAGATCTTTCAATGTAGGTGGTTTTAACATGGCAAAGAGACATCATTATAGGAAATCTTGTCTAACACTCAAAATGCAGACTACATTCTTCCTGGATTACTGCAGGAGGTGGAAGGTGTGTTTGAACAGGAGTTTATTTTCTCTGTTTTACCAGATGAAGGCAATCCCTAAATCAGCAAGTGGCAATTTCACAACAAATGGAACAGCAAAGTTCCCAGTTTTCCTTTTTGGCTCTCATTTGGTTCATGGAAAATTTTTAGAACAATATTCTGGGAATTAAGTATATAGGACTGAAACTGGAATACCTGGAAAGTCCTCAGAAAATGTACTTCCATGTTTTGATTTCAGTTCATCAGGAAGGCTTATGTAAAGCCAATAGCAACAGCGTCTCTCTTTCCCCCATGTCTACTCAGTCTATGTAGTGCAAACATTCCATCATTATATGCCTCTAAAAATGAAAAATAGGTCAAGAAATTGCAAGGTGAATGAGTTAATACAGAAACCATTATCACATTCAAGTGCTATACAACTGAATATCTTCTATTTAATTACGAGGCAGTAGAGACAGTACAGTGTGCTGACATTAATCACTGCAATACTGAAATTTTGTTACTAGGCTGTGGGGTTTTTTAAGAGGTAACTCTTTTAAGATGTAAATTAACTTTGTCTTAGAATTTCCTTCTTCACACCCTCAGTCAAGCACTAATCACTGTTTATAGGCATTGTGTCAAAAGGATATGTTGAGTTTCTAAAGCAACTCAAAGACCTTATTAAGTATTCCCACAGTAGTTACCAGTACCCTTATTTTGGCCCTGTTTTAAAGGCATGCAGTTTCCTTGCTGTCTCTTTGCACTTCCCAACAGACTATTCTAATAGTCAAGGAATGTTATGCAATGACAGCTATAGAACTTAATATCCTTTATCTAACACAAAGAATTGCAGAACAGGTATTTGTCCCTGCTGTTGGCCAGCCCGACTATGAGAACAGCAAAATGTGTCTCTAAGCTCTGTTTGCCCCTTTCTCCAGGTCACGCACCAAGTGTAGATCTGCAGCAGAGGGAGAATCCCTTTTGTGCACATACAGATATTTATCAGAATTTGTTATCACAAAATCTACCTACAAAGACCACAGGACAAACTGGATCTTCACCCAACCCTCCAGACATGTCTCCATCACAACTAACTCTTGGTTTTATGTCCTAACACTTAATTTAGACTCTTAGAACTGAACAGAGATGATGGAGTGGGGTGTTTTCTGGAACCAGAACAGCTCCTGGGGAAAGGGAGCTGGGAATAAAGTCTGTGAGGCTTGGATCAGACCCAGGTTAGAGATGCTGAGGAAGCAATTCTGGGCTGGGCTGAAGGTCTGCTGAACAAATGTGGTCAGGGAGTAGACAAAAGGGAAAAGCTGGAGCAGGCAATAACATCTTTTAGGTAGGAACTTGTTATTGTAAATTTATAGTAAAGTCAGCGTTCCCACATACACAAAGCTGAATTTTCCTTTGAGGTAAACTGTGTCAATTATCCTGATTTTGGCCACAAAATAGTCTCTGGAAGAGAGACTAGATTATTCTTATGGCTATAAAACAAATACTCTGTTGTTGTAAAGGTAATAATTTTGTGCTTTCTGACTGAAAGACTATTGTCAATAAGTTACAGTTAGAACTCGTTACAGAGCCTGAGGGAGTCAGACACTGAAATACCATTGGACTTCATAAACAGCTGAGTGCTTACATCCTTTAGGCTCCTCTTGTAAATCCTTCGTTAAATTACAAATCTGGCCTATAAACACAAAAATCTATTAGATTGAAAGAAAGGTTTGCAATAAAGTATGGATCCATCCTAAATCCTTTGTTCATGAGATGCTGATCAATATGTATTAAATATACATAGCACTGTTGTGTTAGCTCACCACTTGTAAAATCTTTTGACCTCGAACTGTTTCCATTGCTTAATTTCATTTTTTTCATTTTTTATTGCCAACTATCTGAACCAAAGCTCTCTAAAATAAAAAAAAGATTATTAATTTGATGGTCATTGGCTCAGACTCTAAGCAAGATACATAAACTGATTTCTTTTTGCTTATAAATCCCTCTTGTAGAACAGTTGCAAAGTTTTCTGCGTAGTCATTTGAAGTACATTTTCAGCTTCTAATCTCCCGCTGGAGTGAAATTCAAAGGCCAGTGGGCAGCCTAGGATTCCTTTCTTGAATTTGTTTTGATTTTAGTCAGACTTCAGCATTTCTGCCTTTTGATTGGAATCACTTTGTTCCGACCCATCCATCACAGAAGCCATGCCTATCTCCTTTTGGCATGGAGATACCATTTTGCCATGAAAAAATGAACTGCATGCAAAGCACTATGCATTTGTATAACCTCTTTGGTAACAGTTTGTCAAGAAACCCTCTCAGTATTATTTTCTGTGACAACAGAGCTTTTTCTGATGATAGCTCTGTCTGGTATATTACAATATCTTGAATACATTATGAAGTCCAGCTTCTCCTAACAGTATTCTTCTAGTGCTTGCCTTCACACAGTCACTTAAGGGCTTGTTGAACTCCCACAAAGAATTACCTATGAAGTTTCTCTTGGTAAAGAATTTTTGACAGATGCCTTATCGTCTCTTATTCTTGCTTGGGTTCACTGAGATGATTATCAGAAACATAACCATGTTTTATTAAATATCAACACTGTCAACTGCTTCAGTACTCTTACTTTCTGATCTTAACCAAGGTTTGACCAGAGCATAACTATGGAGATATCAGTAAAAAAATCCCTCCCAGTGCCTCGGTGCTGGGAAGTGTCATGGTCACAGCTTTTAGACTCCTTGAAGCTCTCCACCTCTATTTATTAAAACATTTGCACGGCCATGGAGGATCACTGACGGAAGAACCATTACTTACCAAATTTCCATACACTCACATGGAGATTTCAGTCTATTTTCTATCTATTCTATGAGATGATTTACATACTGTAGGTCAGAATTAAGACATTGGCTGTGATGAAGAAGCACTTTTTTGTACTACTTCGCAGTATTCTCTTTGTTCGGATGTATTCACTTTATGAGTTCCTGGAGTTCCAAGGCAGTGAGTATACAGTAGGTGGCACTCACTGTCTACAGGAGATAGACAGGATCAGCACCTTTTTAATTAGAAAAAAGAAGGCAGCTTATCTTCTCACTTGCAAAATTAACAGCTTAGAATAGGTAATCACTAACTCTGGATCAATTTAATTAGTGTCCTGTCAACGCCTGCAGTCACCCTTTTGATCTATATCCATATGCATACACCTGACGCATCTCTCTCATGGTTTACAAACTGGGCATTAAGAAAAATCGGATTATCTGACTGAAGCCCTGACTGCTCGGAATGGGAGTCATCATTCATGTTAAACTTATTAAACACATATATATGCTGTCGATGTTGTATTACTGCTCAAACATTAAAGTCTTTCTGTTATGTTTCCCCTGTCTGAGATACTTGCAATAAATGTAGACAACACTAGAATATAAAAGGATAAAAGCCCCTCGTTCAATATAAAGTGGGTGCCATTAAGCAATCATTACTTAACAACACACTGTTGGAAACCTGTAGACAACATTTAGCAGTGCATAAGTCACTTCCCAGTTTGAGCTGCTTTTGATTTAAGATACAACTACTTCTGTATCTCAGTGATCTTTGCCTGACAACTCATGGAACTGTTGGAAAAACATATTAGAGACCAGTAACAAACTCCAGTGCTCACACTTAACTTGACTTTCCAGGAACCTAATGGAAAATTGTATTATGTTTTATAGATTTTGTATTTTAGTTGCCAGATTAACTGATAAGCCTGGTATGAAAGTGAGTGCACACAGCTGTTCTCTAAAAAGTTGTGACATAAAATGGTTTTATACATGTTGCATACAGGGTTAGTCAGAATGGGAGTTGATAGTGATATCGAAAAGGTAGTATCAACTAAAGATTAAATCAGTAGGCATAGTTTGATTTGAGAGCAATGTACATGAAGATAATATGATCCTCCCCTTCCCCCCGAATGATTTAATGAAAATTTGGATTTTCAGAAGGATTCAATCACTTTGTGTATCAAACTTAGTAAGAGTTGAATTCCATCCGCTCTAGCTGTGTTTAAGAATGTCACTAGAGCAGCTGGACATGCAGCATACTTGTTGTTGATGAGAATGTTTTTCATGCACTGCAAATACAAAGCCTAGTAACAGTGCAACAAGCATTCTTTAAAATCCATACTAAAACCAGGAAACAATTACTTGCCATATTATTTGTCCATAGAACTTAATTTAAATTCCATCTACTGAGGAGTAAACCAGCAGAGCAAAACAATGAGTTCTTAATAAACTCTTAAGTAATTTACCCTTGAGCTTCTGGGTACTCACATACAACCTATGACAGCTGAAGAAGAAGGGACATGGGCTCTCTAAGCTCTCTCTTCTAAAGAAAAGCTTCTGTAGTATTGGAAGAACCATTATTTATGATGTGGTTTTTGAAATGGAAAGGTGCAACCAAAGGTACAGTATGGAAGATGGGATGAGATGAAGGAGCTGCAACCTGGCTATCATATAGCACATATACCTTCTACACAGGCATTTGGGAGCATCTTTTTCTGAGTGAAAAAAACACCCAGCTGAATTGTTAGGTGGGAGAGCAATCCCCTCTGGAGAATATCCAAGTTCTGATGGTTTATACAAACCTGATTATACTGTCTGACATTATTGATATTGACAGCAACTGTAAAGTGAATTTGGAGAGATTAAGCGTACAGAGGTATTGTCTATAATTTTTAATAATGCTCTTCTCTTAGATTCTGAAGAAAAGGAACATGATTGTTGTGGATGTATTAATGGAATCTGCCTGTCAAAATAATGAAATTGATAAAGCTTTTATTGGGTATGTATATCATAGAAATGTTAGCATCATATATGTCCCTTGAATGAAATGTTTTACCACAGCAATAAGTGGAGAAACATCAACAGGAATACAGTATATAACAATGCTTAAAAATCCCACATATATTGACACTGATGTAAAAGTAACCAGGCGAATGAGCCACATTCCACCAAATAAGTTTTAACACTTTCTATTAGTATTTAATATTTTTTTTTGCTTTGTTTAAGTACTATTCTAATAGGAAATTATTAAGAGGTCTGGAATACAAATTCAAAGTCTTTTATGTCAGGTGCAGCATTACAGAACCCATTTCCTCCCCTTAGCAAACTTGCTCATGTGAGATATTATATATCATACAGCTTTTCAGCCTGTGGCTGAAATTTTCCATGAATGAATGGCCGAAGACAAATATAAGATGAAATCTAATAATTTCAAAGTATTGTAGTCATAAAAAGTATATAACAGGCATCATAATACAGAAGGTTTGTGTGAGTTAAAGTGGACGTCAATAAGGCCATGTTACTACAAAAAATAATGCATAAATACTGGTAGTAAAGATTTATTTCCAACAAGCATTAATGCTTCGGGTCAAGTATATTATCTCTGGATCTGGAATTTATACTTTGGGAAAGCTGTTTATAAAATGCAGAGAAGCCAGAGGAGAGGGACAAAAATGGCAGTAGATGTAAACAAAACACCTGGACTGGTTTGCTGAAGCGAAGAGAAGGCTGAAGGGTATGTTGCTGCTGAACTGCCTTCCCTGTCTGTGGAGACTAGGACAAGAAGTGTATCATTTCACTTTCCATAAGGGAAAATGAAAAGGGTCAGTTTTCCACATTGCTCAAGGAAACAGTGGAATCATCATCTTTGAATAATTTAAAACACATTGGTAAGCATAGTCAAAATGTACCTCTTTATCAGAAGAGAAGGATGGACTAGATAACAGGTACCCAAACTGCTAGTTGCCTGCAGTCTGCAAGGCTTTAAGGAAATCTGGAATCCCAGAGCAGACTTTTTCGTGTCCTTTAGTGCACAGATATTTTTCATTAAGAGTGGACGCAGGTTAAATAAATGTTAGAAATCAGAAATTGTTGCTAGGAGAGGGAGCTGACAAGGGCATTCTTTTTGTTTTTAGTAACTTTTTGAATGAATTTTTGTGAGCAGTGACTCAACTATTTTCCGTGGTTTTAGTGTGCACACACATAAACCAGATCATATATCTGCAGGGAATTTGCATGCCTGAAGATGAAGGATTTAGTACCAGTGTTAAACAGCATGCAGTGTATGACACCACCACCCTACCTGCAGAATTTATGTTCCAGTTAAGAAGTCTATGATCAGGAAATTCTAAACAATGGAGAAAGAAATGAATGTGTCAGCCCTTAAATACCGGGTTAGTGACTCAAAGTCAGTCCTGGGGAGGTAGGAGACACTTTTTTCTTATGAGACACTCCTAAGAAAATAAAATCAAAAGTTTGTGCTGCAGCAGTAAATTGACAAGTCAAACAGTGCAGTGGGGCTGCAGAAACGCAGGAATGGAGAGGTAACATCTCCTTCATGGCATATCATATAGCCCAGGGGCGGCTTGGAACAAGAATGGTGTTAAACACTCCATGGTGTTTGCAGGTGTGTTTGCTTAGAGAGTCACTTATTTTTCTTTCCTTCCAAAAATGCTTAATTTCTGTCTTTTGAATGTAAAACATCTGTTGCTCCTTTTGTTTCATGACATGATAGCAGAGATCAGGGCCTGCGGTCTCTGTGGTCCAGACTGGCACTGTGATGGCTCCTGGTACACATACCTCTTCTTTCTGCTGAACCTGAGGAGCTGGGAAAATCAGTGCAATAGAATTGTGCTTGGCTGGCTTTGGCTTCCAAGGAGGAGAGGATGCACAGGCAAATTCTGAAGCTTTCCACTCAATTAGTGAACATCCCTGCCACTGGCAACAGGAACGAACTACAGCTAGTACCAAAGAAATGCCTAAAATACTTGAAACAGTAATTCTGCCTCAGCCTTACTTCAGCTGCTGGCAACCATTAAACTGTTTGTCTCTTCTTTGTTGAACTGGCATTGCTAGGAGCAACACCAGTGGCATGACAATGACTGACAGGAGACGCTGCATTGGGAGGTACAAATTGGGTGAAATAGGAGCAGCAGACTGCAGCTCACCAGGCATTCTTCAGGAAAAGTGAAGGGACTTGTAAAGCGACCTGGACTTGCTGCTGATGGGAAAAGGGCAAGGCATGAAGGCTGAACAAGAGAGAGAGAAAATGCCTATGTGAATTTGTAACCCTCAAACAAGCTCATAAGATCAAGTCAGCTCTTTGCCATGGCAGGAAATGATGTGAGTGAATATTCTGTTTGGATTAAAAAATGAGAATTACTGTAGTGCCTTAAAGTATGAGAGACTTATTTGCATGCCCTGTCATCTGGAACATGTTGCCTTCCTTCCCACCCCAGGTGCTGTCACATTTTTTAAACCATGGCTCAGTTCTTTCTACCTTCTGATGGATGATTTATTTCATTACTTATCCCTGCATGTACTACATTTTCTCTTCCTCTTGGGAAAACACTATTCAGACCCCTCTGGCAATTAGAACAGCTTATTACAAGCAGCCAAGAAAATACCTCTTAAAATCCAGTTTTTTCGATTAAAAAAGTGGACTCTCCATTGCCATGACAAATATGAACGCACAGAAACAAAGAAAACTGATACCTTCATCAAGTACAAGGCTTTGAGAACACCTGTACCCCCTCATTTTAAACACAAATCTAAATGCTAGGCTTGATCCCTGTTATTCTTAGTTCATTACACAAACACGAGCAGGCAGTTCACCCTCACTGTGGAAAGAGAGATGTGTGACACGGAGAAACACTGCTGTTCTCTGGTACTCGAACCCAATTGTCCTTCTGTGTGGACAAACTTTCCTTCCACAGTACCACCATCATTTCTTTATTCACTTCAGATGGTAAATGTTTTTGCAGCAGATAGTGCATCTTTGTATCTGCTAACAAGGTAGCAGGACAGATGGCACACCTAAAGCATGCCATGAGACATATGTTTTTATGCAAGTCCTTAAAGATTCTCAGTGCACAGGAACGTATATTTAATTCTGTTAGTAAGAACTTTGTACGAACATTGGTCAGCGGTGATCTGGCACAGCAGCAGTAACAGTTCACGACACAAAATTTCTAAAGTGCACATTCATACCAAACTTTTTAAGGCTTAAATTGAAACTGGCTATGCTGCTCAGTAACAGGAGGTCAACGAGGCATTTGTGGTCTCATGTCAATATTCAGAGCCCTGCGGTATGACTTGAAGAATGAAAGATTCCTGTAGATAACTGGTGTACAGACAATGGAAGATGATATTTAGCCTTGCCAGATTTCAAATACCTCTTGGTAGCTGAAAAACATGAGGGCAGAAATCCTGTAAAATGGATTTGTGGCTGAGGATAAGATAGAAAGAGAAGGGGAAAAAAAGGATAAAACAAAACAAAACCACAACAGGCTTTTGGTTGAGGAAAAGATCAAAGGTAAAGGCAGTGCTATTGCTTTTGGAAATCTCTTCAGGAGCAGCATTTCACGCAGGCACCTGCTGCGCGCTGTCTGCTGCTCCCTGCACTTCTGTGGTCTCTGCCAAGGAGACTTGTGGGGAATGCTTACAGAAATGTGCAACTTGCTGATATAACATATAACAAGTGAAAAGTTTTGTTGCTTTATTTACACCAACCTTTTCTTTGCCTGGATCATGTTCTCCTATGTATTCACAGCACCTCTGGCATATTGGAGTCTGAGCACTAGCAGAACCTCGGAGTGTTGCTGCAGTGCAAGTAATGACCAACCACAGGTTTTCTTCCCTGATTCTTAAAACAAAACTAATGCCTTTCAAAATATCTTCAATGATCTCTAGACTCTTAATGGTTTACAAGTGGGAGATACTACAAACACTAGCTAGAGCTGCTGGGTTTTCACAAAGCATGAATCTAGGCTGGTTTTTGGTACCTCTCTTCCAAGCAGAAAACAGACTGTCCTGGGTTCAGCAGTAGCAGTCATATTTTTCCTTCTCAGTAGCTGATTCAGTGCTGTGTTTTTGACTTTTGATCCAGGAACAGTGCTGATAACACCGATGTTTTTAGCTATTGCTCAATAATGTTTAGATTGATCAAGGACTTTCTGAGCCTTATGCTCTGCCAGGGAGGAGGGGAAGCCGGGAGGAAGCAGAGACAGAACACCTGACCCAAACTGACCAGAGAGGTATTCCATACCACAGCACGTCATGCCCAGGATGTAACGGGCAGTTACTTGGAAGGGCTGGAGATCTCTGCTGGGGTGGGGCTGGGTATCGGTCGGTGGTGAGCCCTTGTATTCTCTTCTCTTGTTATTTCATCATTATTCTTATTGGTGGTAGCAGCAGTGGTTTGTGTTATACCGTAGTTAATAGACTGTTCTTATCTCAACCCGTGGGAGTTGTATTCTTTCGATTCTCTTCCCCATCCCTCCGGGAGCTGAGGGAGGAGGGGGGGGCAGTGAGCGGGCTGCGTGGCAGGGCCTAAACCACGACACAGGTGCTTCTGCAGAAAACTTTAAGAACTTCTGACATCACGTGAAACGTTTGACTTGGATTGTGCGCAATCAAGGTGGCAAAACTAATTTGTCTGAGATTTTCCATATGCCCAGTTATCCTATTACTAAACCACCCAATTTTAAACTACAAATGGTTAATAAGAAATAACGTATTTATAAATAAGTTCTTCGTCAGTGTCTTGATTGTGATTATTATGCAGTATTTTAAAGACAATGTGAGATCTGGGAGCTATAATGTTTTTCAGCTCCTGGATGAAATGGAGACCCTGTGCAACAGGGATGCAATTCATGAATACAAAAACTCTTTAAAATTATAAACCAAAAGCTGCCCAAGCAACCAAACCTCTTTTTCATCTTCTTGTCAGTCGAGCTCAAGATGTAGATACCCTGAGTGAGTAATACATCCTCAGAGTGACAGCACTGGGCCATCACTCCCTTGTAAAAGCCACACAAACTGTAGCTCTGATGGGCTGCAAAAGGAGAGTGGAGCACTGCAGTTCTGCTGAAGGGTGTGCAGCAGAATGTCATCTGAAGTACAGAGGAATGGATTGTCAAAGCAGTGTAGGAGTTTCGAGTTTTCATGCAGAATGCCAGTAGAAGTCGTGAGAGATGTCCAAATGCACCAGAAGGACACGAGATGCTAATGGTCTCCTTGGCTGTTAGGCCTAGTAACAGAAGGACTACACTACTGCAAAATGGTATGGGGGAAAAAAAGGACCTTAAATATGAATGGCCTTTAGTGGAATGTATTAGGGTTCAGGAGGAGAAATTATTTTTTTCTTTTTTAATACAACTCATTGTAAAATTGCACTGAAAGACCCAATGAACCTATCCATAGCCACAGGACCTATCTGATCACAGAATAGAACATTGAGCACTCTGCCTGTCACTGAAGGAACCTCCCACAGCAGTGATGGAAGTTTCTTTAAGCTGGTTTCTGTTAGGAAGATGCATCTCACCACAACTGAAATATCAGGGTCCACTGTGTAGCTTATGCTAGCCCTTTCAAAGCAGCAGAATAGACTCATAATGTCAGGGAAGGTTACCTACTCATGATTTACATGAACAAAAGTTAGTCAGCGGCTAAAGGATCTTCAAAATAGATCAGAGCTGAGATTGTTCTTCTGCAGCATTTGGCTGTAGTTGCCCAACTACAAACAGCGATCAGATTCAGATTAACCAGCTGATGCAGACATCAGAGATTGAATGGTATTTGCAGCTAAACACATTTCTCATATACAGTTGCGGCATCTTAGATATTTTGCTATTTTTTTCATCCCTGAAAAGAGCATTATAGCTCTTCCAACAATCACAGTGCATTATCTAAACCACCACCTACAGAACTGCTAGGCCTCTGACATTACTTTGCACAGAACCAGCATAGCCCCTGTGTTTCTTACATTTTTGGGCTTCTTTCTGCTTCGCTGAATGCTCTCACCATGGTCCTTTGCCAGCCTTGTGCTCCCATTTGTCTTGCAGAGTTCGGACTTCTTACCAGAGCAGACAGCAGAACAGCTGCCTCTACAGAAATCTGATTGATGCACATGATTACATGGACTGTTAACTTTGGTTTAAAAAGATTATTTAGCTGCCAATACTCAGACACCTTCACAAACCACTTCGTGATGACACTTCTGTTCCCCTTGGAAAGGACATGAAAGGAAGAACACAGTGTGACATTCTTAATAGATTGCCTAGAATTTGCTGCAGTGCTCATGCTGTATGACACATGTCATGTCCAAGAAATACAATATTTTTAAGAAATGGACAAGATTTACTGAGGAAATAAAGTCTGTATGTCTGTATTATTAAAGAAATTCCATCACAAACCACAGAAATTTGAAAGAAGGTGGCAAATCAGCTACTCTGCAGTGCAACGCAGCTTACGATTCAATTTTTCCACACTCTGTACAATAGTTTTAAAAGTACAATTTTGGCAAGGAATAGGAAACGGTACATTATTATTTTATTAGGATCTGTCAGTACACACTTGTGTAATTGGACAACAACTCTCAGAGAATTCAGCAGAGAAAAGAGCCTAGCAGAAAGCAGAAAACTATGCATTTGCACTGGGGAAAACATCCAGAAGTCTCCAAATCTGATGAATTACTCTTAATCAAGATAGCATCCACTGGAAATTCTACCTGGCTTTGGTAGCATTTCCTGACTGAGACCACATACCTCACAGCTTCCCTATGCTCTCAAACCTCCTGCCTAGTGTTAGGGGATTTCTGTGGGCTTCATTACTATTGCCTATCACACGTGGTACAAATTCCACGAGGAAACCAAAAATAATGAGCTTTAAAAAATGAACTTCAGCTTCTCATTTTTTGACCATAGGGACCACAGGCTCGAGATCCTGAAACTCTGAAGACTAGAATTCTTCTCTTTTGGTGAAAGCTGATAATCCCCCATTGACTTGCAGGACAAGGGAGAAACACCCTCCTCCCCCCAAAAAAAAGAGAAGAGTCTCAGTCATAGTGAGTGTTGATAACCCTGGCTGCTCTTTTGAAGTGGAAGAGTAATTACTCACATGGAACTAATTTTGCATAAAGAAATAAATGCATGTAAGTTAATAGATATTCTGTCAGCCAACAGAGGGGAACACATCAGTGACACCCTCACAGACTTTGTTCTAGTAAGTGATTTAACAGAAGCTCAGAGATATTGCACCATAAACTGGGAGCTTCTGCAAAGAACAGTTTCTACAACATTGGAGTCAAACATCCTAAAAAGATGGAATTGATGCTTTCCAAATGCACTCTGCTTTTAGCACTATCTTATTTCAAACTTGTAAGAAACAGTTCTATTTATGGAAACTTACTGATCTTCTAAAACCAGGATGCATTCATTCTCTAGCTCAGATAAAACGTGCCATGTTGGAAGATAAACGTCTAGGATCTAAGAGAAACAATTGTTTTGCTGTTTGAGAGCACTGTTTCTTTGTCGCAGAGAGATTGAGCTCTGTGGATCTTTTTAATCCCCATGAAGAATTTTGCAAATATTTGGAAGATGTCAAAAATAATTAGACAAAACCAGTTTCCCCATCTCTGGTATAAATAGTACGTACATTGTAGAGATCAAAGGAATTCAGCTTCTCTCTTGTAAGTCTAAAAAAAGTTTCTTTGAGGAAAAAATAAGAATCAATAGTGAAGAAAAAAGAATACAACACATTCATCTATTAGAGTAACTGATTCTATTAAAACTGTGTCAGAAATAGGTCTGGATTAAAGGCAGTTGATCTCATATATGAACATAATGAAATGCTGAGCTCCTGAGGTGTTATTGTGTGCAGTGAGGATTGCTGATTCTTAGCAAATACCTAGAATCACTCAAGATTTGTCCACTGATTCATTTGTTCAGGGTTAATATCAGATGACAGTCTGAAATGATGCTTGCTGCTGTGAAATATTTCAACACAAGCAGAAACGATTAAAATTGCACTTCTTTCAAAAAATATTTCTGTTATGGTTACAAACAATATCTACCCTGAATGAAATAGAGAAGGGGGAAACTATCTATTGTGTCTGTCAGCTGACTCTGCCTTTGGCAACACTCTGCGTCTAGCCTCATGTTTGTGCTGTACAGCCAGTCAGATCCCCTCTGTTTGTGTAGGTGCACTGCGTACCCTCGCATGATATGACCCCATTTTAACCAAACAGCATCCCACTCTTTATCATTGCTCAACTGGATACATACCAGTAAAAAAGACAAAAAAAGTCCAAGGGTAGGTAAAGTATCTAAAATCGCTTTTATACTCTTGCTTTTACTCCTTCAGCTCACCATCTCCTCCCTGGTCTATCAGTTTGCCAAAACATGGTTTCTCCCCACCAAGACATGGCTGTTACAAAACCTGACAGTACATCTGCAGTCCTCTTTTAATAAATCAAGAAATGATTAAAAGATACATGCTTCACACAAACAAATACAAAGAAAATTAATATGAGAGGGGAAAAAAATAACATACTATCTGTTTCTGTTAGGGCACACTGCCTACTTACATGTGCTGCATTCAGGGCACATATGCAGGAAAAACATTTCTTTCTTTCCCTGATCCATGTTCATATTTGTGGGAATCAAATGGAAGTAGTCCTCTGCTTAAAGTTAAGCTGGGTACATACCTAAATGTTTGCAGGAACTAGTCCTCAAACTAGAAAGAATAAGCAGCTCTTCCTACAATACATTCAAGTTCTCAGCCAGGCACCTCTGTAACAACATCACCATCAAAAATATCTAGTTATAAAATACTGAATTGCAGTGTATTTCTAGCAACACTGCTACTAACGCTATGATGCTCATGGTCAGCATCATTGGGTATTTTCTTTGTCTCTCATGTATAGACAATCTTTCAGTTTTTAATGGAACATAATCTCTCATGTTCAGAGCACTTAGATGATGTAGAGTGCAATTTAATTTCTAAGTATTCTTACAAAATATAGAAGCTTCCAAGCGCCTACAGCACAGTATGCTAATTCAGATACTACCCATTTAAGCAACGTTAATCATACACACATCTCTCAACTCATCTTCAGTACATGGGTGGAGATACGTCAAATCTGTCAGCATAGTAATTTATTACTACATCTGTTCTACTTATTTTCTATTAACTCACCTATCACAGCAGCCTTATCAAGACAGAACAGAATCAAAATATCCACAACTTCACTTTTTCTTGTCAATAGCAAGTGAAAGACCCTTCAAAAGATGTAGTTATTTGAGTAACACGGGTCTCATGTTTCTGCTTTTAAAGTACAAGAAAAGATAGCAGAAGTGAAGGGCAGAAGAACAATAGCAAACAAAAATTGCACAGAACTCTAAAGCTTTAATAAAAGATGACAAGAAAGACGCTTCATTTTATAGGAGAAATAACAAGGTGGTCTGTTGGTGGAGCTACATGACAAACTGGTAGGTTCTCAAGGCTCTAACTCTTCTAAATGTTCACTTACCTGAAACCTTCAAATACATTTTATTGCACTTTGATCATCATGCTTGCATGCACAACTGGGATATGAGGCTGTGTTTTAACTCAAGCTAGAAAATACCCAATTCATAGAATAAATCATAGAATGGATTGGTTGGAAGGGGCCTTAAAGCTCAATCAGTTCCAACCCATCTGCCATGGGTAGAGATACCTTCCACTAGACCAGGTTGCTCCAAGCCCCATCCAACCTAGCCTTGAACCCTGCAGGAATGGGGCTGCAACAGCTTCTCTAGGCAATTTAATAATCCCTCATTCACAATGAAGAGATAGGCAAAAGTGGATGAGTAAAAATTGCTGTAAGTAATCATAATATACAGTATGATTATATGTAAGTATATAAGCTTATAAGCTTTGGCTCTGCAAACAACTGCTCCACAGACTGAGAAATCCAATTGCAAATGATTCTTCAGGACAAACTCTATCAGTCCAACCCAAAGCCTAATTAGTTCATTGTGTTTCTCACAGTGAACAAGAACAGGCAACTGAGGAAGAGGGTAAGAACAAGGCAAGACAAAGATGCTTCCCCAGCGTATTATCTCCACTTCCAACAAGTGATACTGTCAATTTCTATTCCTCTGTTTCACTCTGCTGAAACTGGACAACAGACGTAAACGTTACTAGGGGCTGCATGAGGTGCACTTCCTTAGGAATGCCTCACTGAGCATGCAACTTCAGTAATGTGGGGAAAAAAACCACTTCTTGGTGCTTATTCTTTAAGAAAGGGAGAAAAAAAGGGATGTTTAGGTAGAAACTGTTACAAAGTATCTGCCCAGATCTGCTGTAATCATACAAGTCATGTTCTACCTTTAATTCAAAGAAAAGAAATGTCAACTTAATGACATAACAGTATCTTAAGAACGCATCAGGATTAAACAAAAGCTGGCATACTTGGCAAGTCCATGCAACTACTTTGAAACATTTACAAACATTTATGGAAAATTCTCACTAGGTGCACGTCTGCTCATTTCAAGTCTATTTATATATCCACACCAGGTTATACCTCATGCTGCTCTACTGAATATGAGCTTGGCTCAGGCACGACAGAGAAGTGGCACAATAACTGTAATAAGCACGACGCTCACTACTGCCCTTAGCTCTGGCATCTTAATTCATCTCTACTTGGTGAATTTTTAAACAGTCATGTAGACACTAAAGCTCTAATAGTTGGTATTCCTGTCTCCATGGAGAAGTTTGAAGCGCAGGTCAGCAACTAGCAACTGGCTGGTACTATCCAGAAGAACAGGGAGAATATGGTGATTGCATCATAACTTGCCGTAGCTTTTCTTTCTCCTGAGGAAAAGGTGAACTCTCAGTTCCTCAGCTTGTAGACTCCTGGTGTGTTCTAAGCTTTGGACATAAAGCAGGATCAGAGAAGGTTTATTTACAGCCAGCCTTGCACTAATGGTGAGGAAAACTTCAGAAATTTCTTTCCTCTGTAATTTTCTTTAAACAATTATGAATTTGTTTTATTTGAAACTTTATATTTAAAATTATATTAAAATTGTTGATTCCAAAGCCTTGCTTGCCCATTTTCTGCAAAATACATTTTTGTTACAAGCAACATTTTTTCCCCTGAAATAAATTGACCAACTTTATTCATGCTTCTTATATTAATGAGACATGTTTCTAGGTGTTCATCCTGCTGGCACTATTTTGCATATTAGGCAGAGACAGCCTGAGACTTGCATCAGCGGAAGATCTAGATCCATTATTCCTTTTGGTTATTCACAGTACCCCCAGCCTGTAATGATGAAGCAGTTATTAAAACAATCCAGTTGAAAACTATGCACATTTTCCCACTATAGTTTCTGTGCAGTCAGGCATGACTGTGCAGAGCCATATGGCAGGACATTTGTTGTGGTTTAACCCAGCAAGCAGCTAAACACCACAGAACACTTTCCTCACTCCCTGCCACAGTGGGGTAGGGGAGAGACAGTTTAATAGGATAGAAAGGCAAGGGATAATAATAATGATCAAAGAATTAGACTAAAGAATTAGGCTACACAAAGCAAGTGATGCACAATGCAATTGCTCACCACCCACTGACCAATGCCTAGCCAGTCTCCGAGCAGTGGCCCCAGCCATCTTTCCCCCTAGTTTATATACTGGACGTGACACTGTATGGTCTGTGATATCCTTTTGGACAGGTGGAGTCAGCTATCCCGACTGTGTCTCCTCCCAGCTTCTTATGCCCACCAGCCTCCTCACTGTTAGGGCACTATGAGAAGCTGAAAAGCTGACCAGCAACAAATAAAACATCAGCATCATTCTCATCCTAAATCCAAACCACAGCACTATACCAGCTACTGGAAAGAAAATTAACTCTGTCCCAGCTGAAACCAGGACAACTTCTGAAAAAAATAAGTTGCTGTTTTTAAACTTTTGCAGTAAATTTCTTTTAGTTTAAACCATGAGAACATGAGTAGATGAACAGATGCTTTATCAAGCGCTTACCAACTACCTGTAGCCTGGGTAGTATCAGCAAAACCCACTAAAGGTTTAACAACTGCTTTTTGGAGTCACTTTAAATTCATAAGTAAGGGCTTGCTTTTTTTCTTTTTCTCTGCTTCACTGATTTCTAATCGCTTGTCACCAAATTGTGTGTCTTTATTTCTCCTGAATAGCTGAACTCCCTACTTCAACCAAAATATTTACAGGTACTTGTGTGAGAATTGAGGGCAACAACAAAACCTCATCTGCTCTGAGTACTGGTGATGCACAGTTGCATTCCTGGGAGCACATAAGATAAAAAAACCCAACTGCTTGGAAGAGGTGCAGTTACACCACAAAAAAACCTGCTTGTTGTTCGTACAGATCAGTCTCAAATGACTTTCCTGTCTAAATGAATTTGCTTTTGCTGGGCTTCTTATACAGGTGTCCTGTCTGGAGTTTACCTCCAATGCTAAGTTAAATGAAATGATAACTCAGTTCTAGCTCCTTATTTGGTTCTCCTCAAAACACAACACACCTAAGTCTAAGTGTTTTCAGCTTGCATTGGCTGACCTTAGACAGGTTACGAACTAAAGGCTCACTCAGAACAACTTCTCAGTCTCTTACATAAGCATAGAGGAATCAGGCAGACTAGACTTGGCCTTGCTGCATTTGAATGCAGCTCCTCTTCAGTACCTTTTACACAAATCTCAATAGAGGAAGAACGGGCACACTGCATCACACAAACAGACTAGAGAAATAAAGAAGCGCAGCAGAAGGAACAGCCTTACCTATCCCTAATGTACCTAAATAGAAGTCGAATCTCTGAGCTTTATATTCCATAATATTTTATTGCACATTATCATTGTTTTATAGATTCAAAGACAATACATTTTAAAAGTGGCTACATTTTAGTACTCTTTTTCACTGATGTTTTATTTCTGGAGCTTGTCCTGCTCTGTATTGTTATGACAGTCCTGAATCCTCTATTTTTCACAGACACTGCAGAGAATTTCCAGCCACAATTTGTAAATCCTGACTTCATGAGGGAAGATCATGCTCTGTCAAAGTAGCAGTCTCTAGTCTCTAAAAGATTCTGTTTCCATAGTGACATTTCTGATGTACTCTATTAAACCTTTTAAAGGCATCCTTTGGCTACTTGGGTAAGCAAAGAGAAAACTGGAAGTGTGTCATGGTCACAATCTGTTCAGACTGCAGATATTCAGCTCTGCTGAATACATCTATGATATAATTTGAGAGCTTTAATCAGAACTCCTAAAGAGGTGGCTATGTAAATATTATGCAGCGTTAAAACTAATCACAGAGTCAGATATGAACTCACACCATGGTGTTTGATCCTCCAGGGCACACTGCCCTTGCAGCATGATTTCATAGACTATAAATGATCTTTGGTGTGAAAACAAGCTCCCTGGATTCTTTCCAGTCCTCCCTTACATATTACACTTGCTGTAGAACAACTGTAATTTAGCCAAGTCTTCATAGACTTTAAATGTCTTCAGAAACCATCTTGATTTTTGGTAATGAAAAAAAAACCCCAGCACCCTGAAATTGCTTAACCACCTACTGATTGCAGCATTTGGAGCTTGCTTTAGTTCTCACCCTTTATTCAGTCGATACCTTAGCTAAGGCAAACACAAAATATAATTGTGCTGTGTTAGAATTGCTAGCACAGGACTTGTCTCTGTGCAATGGTCTCTAGCAGCATGTGATTAACTCAGAACAGCTGTAAAGTTAACCTGTCACCATGGTACATTTAAACTGTACATCAAGGCAAAGTGGGATGGTACAGAACTCGTCTGCATGAGAACACGGTGGAATAAAGTTTGCACTATAATTAATACAGTTCATTTAATTGTTAGGGCTTATCACTAAAATTTCTAATAGGGACAGCAATGACACAAATAATTCAGCTATGCTGTCTGCAATATCTTCTACCTACGAGTATTATTCACTGTAGAGTTAATTCATTAATTAAACCTCACATGAACATCAGTGAGAGCAGGGAAACGTGTTCAAGACTGTTACTGAAACCAGGGAAGCTTAAATGGTTGATGTGATTATCTGAGATCTTTGTGGCAGAAGCGAGAGCAGAAGCCAAAAGCCATGGCTCCCAGTCCAGGTTAGCACTGCAATGAGCAAAGGCCATTTTATTCTAAATACAGCATTCAGTTTTCAAGAACCATCAGTATAACACTGCTGAATATTATCTAAGAGACAAAATACCAAATCAGGCACATCTGTTTGCAGTGTAGTTAAGTCCTAAGATTGAAAGATCATTGTGTTAAGTAAGCATTGCAGGTCTTCAGGGAAGCAGAGGTCTTCCCATTTCCATCACAGATCATGGGAAAATATTCTAAATAACCCCATGTCTCTGCAGCAGTAATCAAAATTTTACCACACTCTATATAAACAATGTCCTCTGAATACTTCTAATGCTAGGTAAAGTCTCACAAGTAACTAATACACAGAAGTTTATATTAAAAGAGTCACTAGCTTCCTAATTTGATTGTTTTAAAGTAACATTTAGTGATACCTCTATTCGCTGTTCTCCCATGAATAGTTACCATATGTTGGAGTTAATAGAAACATTGCATCATCTTTTATGAGTACATCAACTTATCTGCAATTAACTTTAGATTGTCTAATAAAATTCTGTGACATTTTAGCCTACAATTTATTTTCCAGTGAAAGGTTCCTCTGAATGTTATTGCCTTAAGAATTCATGTAATGACTAAAGATAAACCATTTTATTTCAGGCTGGACAGATGAGCATGTCAGCAGAAAACAAAACAGGTAATAAATGAATAAACAGGCAGTGAGGCAGCTGAGACAGGAAACTCTCTGAAGTTCAGCCAAAACTGCATGATCTAAGAAACTCCAGAAGAATGTAACAATAAAGAAAAGAAACTGATGGAGTTAGCAGTTTTAGCTTTGTGCTCCTTCCAATCTCTGTAGAAGCTCTTACTGTATATGAGAAAGACAATGAAGGGCAAAGAATTTGGTGAAGAAAGATTCAAATTCTCCTGGCAATTTAATAACTGTTGTGTCCACACTTTTAGTTGCAAGAAATGACAGCCTAAGACACTTAATTTAGAGCTCAATCTGAATTCCTATGCCTTTGGAAGTTTGTTGTTACCCAATCTAGTTTCTTGGAAAGCCTTACCATAACCTACCAGGTCCAACTTACTTTGAACTGGAGATTCAGTGAGGACTGTAACATTTTTTGGTTCCTCCCCAACTCAGTAGAAAGTATGTACATAGCGTTTTATTTCCCCAAACAGAGCACTTATTGGGTATGGATAAATTCAGTGTAATGAAAGCATTCCCAAAATCACTAATTAATGCTTGTGCAGACAAAACTGCATTTCTGGATATGGATATCAAACATGGCAAGACTCCTAATTTCCCTAAGGATATTTAGACTCTGAAAGCACAGACTGTTCTAACAGACCATTCCTCAGCACTGTTCAGTGTCCAATTAAAAAAATTCTCCCTTTTGCTGTAAAATTCACATTAGTCTGCCTTTTCCTGAATGTTACACATTATTTATTTAATTTAAAACCCTTGTCTTCAAAAAGAAAAGGATAAGAGAGGAGGAAAATGGAGTTCTGGAAAGGTTGATAGACAAGGATGGATTGCAGCCAAAACTGAATTGAAGAAAATCTGTCAATTCTCCATTTAAAATTAAAAGCAACTTTCCAGCTGAGAATTCATCTTCAAACAGGAGCCTAGTTCTTTAATGAAAAAGAGAGCAAAACACACTTTAAAGAACAGTCCTGAGAGACTTTTCAAACACTTTGAATTTGTCACACCAACCTGGATTAACAAATGTCATGGATGAACCTTTTGTTATAAGATAGGACATGTGCAAACTCCTCCATGATTTGGGGTTTTTGAAAATCATCTCTGCCACTGTTTATGAAGCAAGTTCATACATAAAATAACCTCCTGATCCTCACCCAGTAGCACTTTTATTTTCACTTTAGACACTAATATCTAACTTGGAGGCAAGAGAAAGAAAGGACAAAGGCTCAGTGTTGCTGATATGTTCACCTAGATCTCAAAGTGAAAACAAAATGTCAACATTGTGCTGAAAGTCTGCAGGTAAAAATAACCCCTAAAGCAGATACATGTGTGAACCTTCCAACCATGTCACTGCATGGCCATTACCACTTTGGATCTAGAAACTGAGATGAGAAGATCCAGAGAAAAATGACCGGCATTAAACTTTCCAAATCCTTTCTTTCTGCTTTGCCAGAGCATGACATGAAGGAAACTTCACTGGAAACTGCTCATTGATACCTTATGTGTCTTAAAGAACAAAATTATCACCAAAAATTTGGAGGAAAGTTAGATCCCAAGCAGTCTTTAAAGGGAAAGTAAATGTAATCTTAAAATAGCTATTACTTGAATGAAATGATGCATTATTATGTATCCTTGTAGGTAATTTAATATATTTACTTTAATAAGGCATAATAGGCTTTTGAATCAGATATGTGCTTTAATAATATTTGTTAACAAAAATGTTTACAAAGTGTAGCCATTTAGAGGGAAGATATATTAGCCATAAAATTCATAGACAGTCCCTTCCCTTTGCTTTATTCAATACAAAATGACAAAGAGAGACTCGTTTAGTTCTTTATCTGAAATACTCTATTATTCAACTTGGAATAATGTATCCAAATGATTTTTATACAACAATGAGCTGCATAAGCCTAGCACTAATATTTAAAAGTGATGGACGTAAACAACCTGTCCATATTTCATCCTCTTGCAATATTTATTCAGCAGAAAAAAGATGCAGGGTGGGAAGTGAACTTTACAAAGTAATTACTTTTGATCTTGACAAAATCTATTCAAAGGCCTTCAGGTAAATATCAGCTTGATGGGTGCACTGTGGTTTGCAACAGTGATGTGCCGTGCGTAATGGAACTGTGATGTATGCTGAAACTAACAGCTGGTCCAGGGAACTACAGAAAATATTTAGAAGAAACAACGTGAGCCACTCGTAAGCTATCCACTGGCAAAGAAGCAGGAGCTGCTTTCTATTTGCCTTCATTTCTGTGAAAGTAAAGAGAATGACTTAAAGCAATAGGGATAAAAAAACCAACCCAAACCCCATCCATTCTGCTTCTAAATGCAACTTTTAACAGATGAGGAATATATGGATTAAAAAGACAATCAATGGTAGGTCTAGGTTCCACAATAAAGCAGTTGCCACATCTAACACATGCCTGTATCTATCCCCATTGTTTTCAAATGCACTATTAATATGCCTGTGTATGACATATGTTCAAATATTTTGAAAGACAACTTGAAGAAGTCCTCTAAAGTTACAGATACAATCATTTTATAAACAGTAAAGACACAATATTGCTTTTCACATCTCCTGAGCCCCTTCCCAGTACAGAAAAATAAATGCTGTCTATGTTTAGAATATAATCAGGTCTCAGCCTTTTGGGGCTGAGAAAAGTCCTTTTTACCACTAGTCCTATTAATATTTCCATTAATTTCCATGGCTCTCTGCTTATGTGAGTCCCTGATCTTGTATGAGGAAGAGTTTGCAAAACTTGTCAGCTAGATATGGCTATTAGAAAACCATTAATTTTACACAATAACTTCAGAATAACTCAATTTTTACAAAGATAAATGATAAATCTACATCAGAGTAACAGTTTTCTCCCTCAAAATGACTTATCTTCATTTTACAAGAGAAACCAAAATAGGATAAATGTTACTTTTTCATAAAGTCACAAAGTGTATTCCTTTTCATCTGCTGGTCCCTAGCCATGCTGGTACTGGAATGCTACACTAGCATTCTTGGAGTGGGATAGCTGGATTGTTGCAGTTATGACTAGTGGACTGAAACCCCATGTTGGGTGGTTCCATTGCAGCTGTTGCTCAGCATTCACTGTGCACTTAGAGAAGATCTTGCCACCAAAGGAGAGCAAAATCAATCTGTCTACCTGAGGCTCATAAGAAAAAGACAAGTGTGCTGTAGGAAGCAGTTCTGATGATTTTCAGACAGGAATGGGACTGTCCAATTTTTTAAGCAGGTGCTAAAAAGCAGACCTTGCTGCAGGTACTGTTCCAGACACACTGACAAAAAAACCAGGACAACCTAGCAGTTCTCTGCTCCTGACATGTAGGTGCTGCTTCCCCTCCCCTGGCTCCCAGCAACACAATCAGGCTCATGTTGACCTGGCTGTGGTACTTCAGCGACCTTTAACAAGTTAACTCAGTTCACTTAACCACCAGAAAATCATACTACTGTTTTTTTCCTTTTGGATTGATTTTCTGGATTAACTCAGTGAACATGGTCGGCTCACCAAAGTGTTAGATGGGCATCCCAGCCAATATAAAGGTAGCACTGCTATGGTTAGGAACAAAAACTATGATTAGTGAGGTTTGTGCTTTTCTTGGCCCTGAGTTGTGGGAGTTCAGTCCTTGCTGTGAAGTCACACCTTCAGTGCCATCGCCACTACAGACTTATTAGTACTTCTATTAGAAAGGCATTACCTTGGAAATTATGAGCTGCCATATCCATCCAACAAACATACGATGACATTGCTACTGCCAGTTTGAAATTACATGTGTAACACTGCTGAATGCTATCAAATAGTACAACAATCCACATGAAGTTGGCTGCATTCTACATTTCTTTATACAAAAGTCTGAAAAGCACATCTGGATCAGAATGAAAGGCATTCTGTAAATGTGAGTGATTACAAATTGATGCTGTTGAGTCTGAATAAAATTTACCGTGAACAACAACAGACTTTACATCTCTCTCACACATGCAAGCACATATACATGCAAAGAAAACCGAGCATAATGGAGCGTTCTAAGGGGAATAATTACTGTCAAGCAGGACCACAAGAAATTGAAAGCTCCATATTACAGTAAGCAACACTGGAGAAGTTAGTAGGAAATGTATTATATGCATATTTTCCTTATTATAGTTTAAGCACACAAAAAAGGTAAATTTTGTTGCAGCAGTATACTTTGTATGGTAGCTGTTTTACTGCTGTAATGATTTTATGTTCTCATTTCTTCATAGATAAACAGCAATAAAAAAAACCTGGTCAATAAAACACTACTCCTTCATTTGTTGCATATGCTGTCTACTCTAGGTTACATTTTCAGTGTTCCTAAATAAAAATCTTCTAATTTAATGATCTCTGTTATTTGTTGTTATGTGAGGAAACAGAGCTGAGAATTCAAGAATGAAGAGTCTTCCAGATGGAGCTTGCACATTAACATTTAATATTTATGACATGGAAAGGCCACCATACAAAACTCTATACCAGCTGAATGAAAAATAAATCCAGAAATTACGAGTAGCTGATGCTCGGTTCCTGCTGTGGATGTTGGAGTCTGGGAAGTGAAAAGGAAAATTTGGGTTTCAAGGGAACAGAAAGAGATTCACACCTGGGGTTGATGAAAATGTTGTTTAACAACCTGCGCTGTGCTGGGGTAAGGACCTTCTGATGAACTACAACATTATTACACTGGCTGCTGTACAACTGTAGAAAAAACACCTATGTCCAATAGAACAGTGGATCTAAACAGTGGATAAAATAAATAGAAACAGACAAATGACAAAGTTCAAGGAAACAGTAAAACTGCTGTTCAATAAGAAAAGTAGAAGCCTATGCTTATTAGCTATCTGCATGTTATCTCGTATTTTGAATTCTTATTGTATATACAGATGAGATATCAAGCATTTCGCTGTGATTGTACTGAGTTACAAGCAAGGCATACATGTCCTGGGCCAATGCATTATGACTTGCAAGATACGACAGATGGGAGTGTAGACCTCAAATGCCGTGTCACTGAGATACACTCATACAGAACTGAGACCTGGAGTGGATGCTGCGGAGAAAAGGCATGGACTTTGGAAAGAATGGTCGAAAAATCCTGAAGGCATTGCAGACTTATTTATTCTAAAATCTTATTGTTTTAAAATACTGTACATTATCAATCCATTCTAGTAACAAACACAAACCCAAAGTTATTAGAAGAATCTCACTTCTGGTTACTGTGGAAATGGAAGTAGATTAAAAAGTAATGGTTCCCAAACAGTGCTCTAAAACATGGGAAAAATCTGTGGTGGTATGAATGCAACCTGGGAGAGGATCCTGTGGCAGAAGTCCCAGAAAGCCTTTTTTTGCCTTTGTCTCTCTCTTTCCTCTACTCTCGCTTGACATTTACTTTTCTTTGGCAGCCACGTGAATGCTATAACATTTACTTCGAGCTAGCTGGAAAAAAAGGAATGGCAGTTTACAAGATTGGACTCTGGTCTAAATTTTCTGTTTCTATTTCCATTTCCTCCAGTTTATTTGCTTTTCTATCTTAAATATAATTCCAGTTTGCCCAAGTTAAGCCTTATAAAAGAAGAAAAAGTGATGCTTTTATATACAACTTCTAAGAAGTTCTTTCCTTTGTGCAAGGGATCTGGAATAAGCCAACAAGTACAATGATTTGTCTCAGTCATTTCTCTGTACAAGGGAGAAAGGTGAAAGTGAGCAGGGAAGAGAGGAAGAACATCAGAAAATAGCAGTGTTTTGTCTAGCAGAATCTTTAAGTAATACTCAGAGTTAATGAAAAGCAGCAATATGCAATATTCATGTAAGTGATCAGTGTGACTTACTACCTGGACAAGTGAAAATTCCCCTTTAACACCACAGATGAGTCCTCAGGAAAGCTTTATCTGCTATGTAAAACACCAGACTGCAAATAACCCTAAAAGGAATTTTAGTGTGGATATTGACATATCTGTAATGAGACAACTGCTGATCTTGTGGTCTGTTTTGCTCTTACAGCCTGAGAAGTCTTCTCTCCCTGCCAAAATAAATAAGTATTGGTAAGATTTTTCATCTTCTCTGTATCAAACCCACAAATATTGAGGACTGTGCATGAAACTTACCACCTTCATGCTTCCTGCCCACGGCAGAAACGGAGAGGGACAGCGCCTGCAAACCTCTACAGGTGAAGCAGTGACAAGCCCCACAGGACACACTGCCCAGAGAGGTGTGAGAATGAATGTCACAGCATGAAAAGACCCTTTGAGTAGTGATAAAAGCATTCTGGCTTCGCATGTGTTTGGAATGCTGTTAAAAGGTGAATAACACTGGTAGTGTTTCCCAGCATGCAGTAAATATGCATGGTATCAAGGGCATATGAACATGCAGATGACATATATTAGCTTTGGATTAGAATCATCTAGGCACACAATAGGATGTACTCTGTGAGGTTTGGGAAGAATACTGGGGATCCTCTTTTGATCTAGAGGGAGAAGGAGTGTCCCAGAAGTTATAGAGATTGTAAGAGAGCCAGCAGTGGGAGGTATGACGAGTGGGAAGGAGAGATGGAGTGAGAGAAGAAGAAAGGGAGATGGAAAGACTGTACTGTCAAATCACATAAGATTGATAATAATTCATAATTCCAAAACTATGCCAATATCCTTAGGTAAACACTGCAAGACAATGATCAGGAAGTCATTCTCAACTGTCATTTTTATGACTCAGATCAAACGAGGCCAGCTTGATAATCTGGCTTTCTCTGTTGGCTCACAAGTTTGCCTTTTTCCATTTAGTATTCTCTTAAACCTTGTGTTAAAAAGGAGGTACATATATGTTTCGCCTTTAAGCTACATTCTGAACTCCTCAAACAAGAAGGTAGAGTTTTCCCTACAGAGTCACTTTTTCAGAAGGATAACACTTTGAAGGATAAAAAGGTTTTCTCTCTACTGGGGACATAAGAGCCTTGCAGGTAGAAGCTGCAATGTGTATGTGATCAATCAAAGCATCCCATGCTGGCCCCCAAACCAATGCTACCTTAACCTCCCTCTGGTGAACTTTCTGTCTTGAATGATGCTTTGTTCCAGTACCATCAAAATGAGAATATGGGCTCATGGACATGTAGTCCTCTGAAAGAGGTTATTATAGTTATTGCATTTTCACAATCTACACCAAAGGCCACAAATTTCTGATCATCTGGTTAAAAGAAACAGATCAAATTTTCTATCAAGAAGCAAAGGCAGAAAGTGAAGATACCCTGCTAATGACATCCTTTCTGCTATTTAGGCACCCTTAGAAAACAATTTGTCTTTGCGATGGGTTACCTGGGATGACTGTAGAGGATTTTGGAAAAATCAATCACATCTGAACCTATTTGATACCCCTTCTCATAGTTTGTACCTAAGATAATGAACTGAGTAAACTCTATTCAGAATTGGCTTCAAAATTATATAGCAAACCAATCCATAATGTAATTGCAGTTATCTTTTCCACTCCAATGTTGCAATGACATCTCCAGGTTCACTGAAGTGTGTATAGGTCTGAGTACACAAAGAACATCACTTTTGGCAACTACAATAGCCTAGTGGCTGGTATGTCAGAGCATGGCATTAGCTCAAGTCCAGGATCAATACAGAAGCAGTAGTAAGTTAATACAAATAACAAACTGCTAGGATGTCCAAATATGAAGCAACCTCATTTTAAGGTAACTGACACTTTTCAAAACATGAAAATAATAACAAATCACAGAAAATAATAGTAAAACATTAAGATGCAGTGCTGCTCCTCTGTGCAGCTCACTCTAAAACTATAGGTTATCTCACAGGTCACCTCCTCCTATTTACCTGCCCAGACTCGCACTTCACCATTTCAACACTCTATTGACATGGTGCTTATCACCCTTCTTGCCCACTTGTCAGTATCTTGCATATGGTCAGCTCTGGAGCCAGAGTGGAGACTAAAGCATTGAAAATCTGGACCCAAGTAGTGTTAAACATATACTCATGGTGGAAGTAAAACTTTTTTTTATTTCAATATTCCAAAAAAGTTTTATTTCGGGTCAATCCAAGCAGAATCCCTCTTTCCCTCGGTATGGCAGCTGAACCAAAGAAAAAAATCAATTATTCACAGAGCCCTAAGAGCCTTTCTTAGCCCCCAGGGAACAGTGCTCCACTAATGATTTTTTTGAGTTATTTTGGTTTTATAGCAAAAAGGCTGCATCTGAGTTAAGCCAAAAGCATTTTGTAAGGTTTGTGTGTCAGCATTGCACTGCTTTTATTTTCTCTTCTCTAAAGTAAGATTGTTTGAAGCCTAATACTGTGATCATTTATTTACACATAGCCCAGAAGGAGGCAGTTCTGGTTGTTTAATATGCAATACAGATTTCTGCAAGTGATTGTCTGTGGGTTGCGTTTTCCACATTAGACATATGCTTTAAGTTTATTGTGCAGAAAAGGATGTTGTTTTCACCATGACATTATAATTTTGTAATGAACTAATTTTCATCTTAACCTACTGATGGATGATCTATTGGTAGTCAGGGCCTTCTGGGTTTTTCTAGAGCTATCACTTTACAAGTACTGAGGCTTGTTTTCATGTGAACCGTGCTAGCAGAAGAATGAATATTGGAAGAGGAATAATTCACATGCTACTGCCCAAGGAAAAAAAAGTCTTTTCAAGTAACAGAATAATTTGAAGATAAGAAACTGTAATGAAACACTTTTAAAAGGTATATGGCCAATATTTCATCCACTATATACTGAAACTAAAGGATGTGTCTTGATTAATTTTACATGCAGAGCTGAACTCTAGTTGCTAGTTTGGATAAGTAACCCAGGCCATGAGATGCTGCTGCCACTGACAAGTCCCACCATTGTATAAACTACTGAACACAATTAAGTTTAGCTGCAGAAGATACCCCATTGATAACACAGAAGAACTCTTTGCAAGGACACATTTTCCTATATTTAATGTTTAGACTAATTAAGAGAAAGAAAATCAGTGAAATCTTCAGTAGTTTTTTAGCTGCTAAGTCACTGTTATGCAGCTGCACTTTTTCCAATGGATTTCACGGTTGATGAGCTTTGGGATTTTTCTTCTTTTCTGCAAATGCAAAAATCAAGTTTCTAGCCCTGGTGAGAGTCACAGTTCAAGAGAAAGAGCAGAGGGATGGGTTTCCAGGCAAGAAATAAAAAGCTGAGTTCAGAACGTTACCTCTTTGCCTGCACACTCTTCTGGGCAGGAGAACAACCATGGATGATGCATGGATTATATATCTCTGAGAATGCACATCCATCTCTCCCCTCCAATTTGCAAGGATAACAAAAATAATCTGCAGCAAAGTGAGAATTCAAACTATGTTACCTTCTTTGCTTTATATATGTCAACTCTAGGAAACAACAATTTGGCCAGTAACCTAAGAGTGTATCTTGAGACTAGCTGAAAAAACGGCTTTACATTTTTGTACTGCATGCAGGTTAGTGACATAATGCAGGTTTTATTGCTGTATCATTGGTAAGATGTGCTAATTTATCTCGAATCTTTTATCTAGTGTACTTGTCTTGTGGTATTTCCAAATGCAAAAATTGTCATAGCTGATGTTGGCTAAATGCAAATTACATGCAAGCTGTTAAAACAGAGCCTTAAGGCACGCATCAGGCTGTTGAAGGTTGTACATGTTTCGTTTGGTTTGAAAGAAGGGAGCAATTATGTATGGGATTGATTCAATTTATATACTACACTTAATACAGCATAGCTGATATTTTATCAGCTATTTCAAGAGTGCATCTCACAAGTGAAAACAATGTGAATTCTAATCCCAAGTCTTTTTTGCTTTCAATAGAGTGCTGAGTAAATCCTTTGAAGATGATTGTGAACTCCCTTTTTTTTGGTGGAGCTCAGCAGCCTTGTGTAAACTGGCACTCAGATAATGTGCCTAAATATCCTCCTACCATTGAGTTCACTGAGAGAGACTGGAATATTATACATTTTAAAAAAAGCAGCTTTGTTGTTTGCAGGAAGGCAGTGGAATTAATTCGCTGTTAAAGGGGTGTCTTCCTCTTGTGTCTATAAGCACACTGGTCATGGACATGTAAGCCTATATGAGCATGCACATATAGTTACTTTACATAATTATTTCTTGGTAAAATTATAACCTTCACATGCCATGAGAATTATGGCTTAAGCCAGGAATAAGTCAACTCCCTGCTAGACATAACCAACTACTGTGCTTCCTGGAACTGCAACGCTGGACAAATTCGAAACACACAGTGTCACCAATGATCGAACACGAAAAGAGGCTCAAGGTCACAAAACAAATCAAGTACTGGGGCCATATGTTAAAATCTGCAAGCATTTTTGGAAAATGTTATAATTCTGAGGTGAAGATTTAGGTTAGTTTATAATCATTCTGGTGTCATGAAAGGCCATCTCTTGAGTAATCTTTTGCTAGTTCTGGTACACATTTGCTATTTAGCTTCTGTTTAACCTCTTAAATTCCATTTCAATTTCATTAAAAATACTGTTTTCCTTAACTTATAACCCAAGTCATATCTTTCCCTCCATCTCTTTTCCACTCATGTGACACCAAACAATTATTCTGACATGTATCTGTTGAGGATCTGGTTCATTATCTCCTGAAGAACATCTTTTTCTCAAATGTCAAAACAAAAGTTAGTATGCTTAGCTGTTCTGCAGAAATTTGCAAACTAATGGACCTTTCACTCTAGAAATAAAGGCCTGTAATTGACTATTGTAGTGTAGTTGGAAGGATGTGGAAGATGGATGAGTGAAAGTGTCTTATACCAACAAAAAGTAATGTTGAAAGAATGTGGGGAAGTGCATAATTAGTTTCTGTTTTCATGAGGTAAGATACTTTGCTTCCAGAAGGTCTGAACTAAAATAATTTATGTAACATTTTCAGAAGAAACTTTTAATGCTCATCTACAGCACAAGTGTGGAGAAAGATGGTTTCCACAACACCTCAAAAGTACAACTGGATGTATTTTTGCCAGACTTTTCTCTATCTAAAATATTTCTATTTTCTTGTAAGGGTAAATAATTTTAAATTATATTTAAGTGCATTCCTGTGGCTTTCAGGAACAGCATCTTTCTAATTTCCTGCTCTGGTAAGCTTTTGTCATGGGATCTCCTGCCCATGAAATGAATCATGTTGTATGCTGCTATCAGCCGGCTTGATGTATCATAGCAACAACCACTAATGTGGAAAATTCAAACAGAAAAAAGACACCTGACAAACACTGAGGTGATATTGTAGAGACCTCATACAAAGTTCTTCAACTGTTTAAGTTGCTGGGAGCTCCTCCTCAGTGCAGAACAAGGATGTGAGTAAAAGAAGCTTCCCATAGTTGGAAAGCAGGCTGCATGCTGGATCCTGTATGTGCATGCACCGAATATCTCAGTGTTCAAAGTAATTTTGGGGAATAGATAGCTAGTTAAAATTGTCTCTGTCCTTTTCACTGTTCTGAAACCCCCCAAGCTCTATGAAGTTCAGTTTTTGAGTTTTAAAAACTTAATCCATGTTTTTCTCTGTTTTGCACATTTTTGTACTTCATTCTGAAATAAATATGAGCAGAGGTGTGCTGACGTACAGCCAAAAGGAGGAGTTTTCTATGTTGCTTCTTATGTATGAGGCTGAAAGAATTTTCTTTAAAATTAAAATGTCATTTCTCCTACATATTTCAGAACCTTCACCACCACCTCCCAAAAAAAGCCCCAAACAACCAACCCACCATTAGCACTCAAATGACTTAACTAGTGGTAGGAAACTGGTAAAGGCAGAAATGGGAATCTTGTCTCCTGTAGTGCACAATCCTAATCATTAAACCTAATTCCTACCTCTTTTTGTTTTCTCACTAATTCTGTAGACCTTATATTCCTAATAATTTTGCAGCTATTCAGAATCCATCCACCCATAAGAATGGCAGAAATGATGGGAATTTGTGACTGATGCTATCAACTAAGCAAGCAAATACAGACAGAAAACCAGCCTTTCTTCCAAGATTCTTGCAGCAAAGTCCCACGTCATAAATGTTTCCATGCCCGATTCACAGCAGCCCAGCAACAACTAGACAGACTATAGACCACTGCTGCAAAACCCAAGAAAATGTAATGCGAGACCCTTCTCACCAGTGCACCATCTGTTCTTTCATTGCAAGGGTATAAAATTGCTTTGTTATTTACACTGAAAAAAAAGAAAATCCAGCAAGGATCCAAATGATGGTGCTTTGTATTTGTTAAGAGCTGATGCATCGTCAGGGGGATTTTCAACATGGCTAGAATGCAGATGTTCAAAACGCACTCTGGAAAAAGAGAGCCCTATATGGGTCAAGAACATACTACGCAGAGCAGAAAGAGTCATTAATACATTTGGCTAGTTTTTCACTACAACACACTGGTTAAATAAGCTTGTTTATGCATCATTCCTTTTTAATTTAGCGGGGCTTCTTTCCCCATCTTGCAAATGCTTTTCACTGGATCTACTAGGGGTCAAGACTGTCAAGTGGCCTAAAGTATAATATGGGCATACTGGGACTCCTGTATTCCTTGGACTATTTTATCTGATTTTCACTCTAAGATCTGAAGTCCTAAAAATGCCCTGAATACTAATGAAAAGAGCTGCAGTTCTGTTTTTCGTCTTAAGAATTTTTCATCAAAGAGCAGAATGAGTTGGTCCCTTATCCTGTAACAAATTAATTTCTCATGCTACCATCATTTTAATAAAACAAAACAAATGTAGAAGTTGACCGTTTAAATCTGAAGTCTCAGGAACATTGTGGTAAAGTGAAAGTGATCACAATTTGTTTGTTAACACCTAATGTTTTGAAATAATTTATCATACAAACATTTCCTGGAAAACAAAAGCAACTTACGTGCAGGCAACTTATAAAATGTTGCTTGTTTATCTAATAAACTACCCTGGGGCCAACAAGTACATTAGCATTACATAAACTTTCTGACTTATTCATCATCACTATTTATTATTAAAACTTTATCTGTTTCAACTTAGTGAATAGCTGCCTTGGGATACACTGCTCAGAGCAGAAGCAACAAAATAAAGTTTATGTAATTTGCATAATATTGTACAACGGATATTAGCTTAGAACAATATGAATCCCCTGGATCATTTGCACAGCCCCTTTGGTGTTTAATGTTGGTAAATATTTAAATAAGAGCAAGCCTATATAATTATGGAGATCCCTCTTCCTAATCTACACAGATTGTACAAAATGCTGTAAATCATGTCTGTTGCACAGTTTTAGCTAGACTAAGAATAGAGAGATGACTGAGGTACGTTTGTTACCTTTTTTAGGAATTTTATGACCCATCCTTCAACAACACGTTGGCTTACAAGCAGAACAGACACACAGAGGAGCACTGTGTAGTATGTACACCACATGACTTCAGAGGGATGATTACAGCAGGCTTTAAAAGATGAGGACCATTTTTTCATTGTTCTGTTGGGTTTTTTCTTTACTACAAATTATATGTAAATCAGTACTATTCAGGTGTATGAAAATTGTACATTTCTTCTGTATTCATTTTGCACTGTTGTAAAAAGTGCTAGATAGAATGGAATAGGATGAGGCGTTTTTTCCACAGAATTGGGATCTTTCTTAGAAGGGAATGTCCCTTGGTCCAGCCACTGCGAAAAAAAATACATCCACCAAATACTTATAAAGATCCATGCACCCAGTGAAGGTAGGAAATTCATTCTGCTATGGTCCAGTCTATGGTTTCACACAGATTGTCATATAGGCAAACTTGACACTTCAGCTGGCCTCCAGGCAAGGAGAAGGGGCAGACGTGCAAAGACAGACCCTGTTATTTCATTAGCTCCTAACCTGTAATCTCATGTGACTTCATTACCCTGAACTGCTCCACTGATGTCAACTGACAGGAAAAATAAAATTCTCATGGCAATTAAGCATGTATGTAAGTATTTGGAGAGCTGTCCAAGAAACATTTTGCTGTCAATAGCACATACAAGTGTTTTCTTCAGATACAACTTGACTGCTCATGCTCTTGTATGCATCACTAATCATCGTGATGCATACAAAAATACAGTATGTAACCAAGTGACAAATGAGCACTTAGAGTGGAGTAAAAGATGGAGGAAAGGAAAAATAAGGGGACAGATGTTGTGCAGAAACATATTCAATGAATAGACAAAGTATCACAATAGAAACAGGACTGTCAGCTTAGAAAAATACTAGAGTGTAGGCAGAGACCAACTCTGAGGCTACCAAAGACATACATGAGTCAGCATCACAAAAAGCCAAAAATGAGTGGTGAAGTCCGGAAAGAATTCCAGTTCAGAAATAAAACAATTAGAAGGAACAATTAACTCATCTATTTTGTGGATACATCTTGTCAGCACATAGCCTGACTAAGGTTAAAATGTTAGTTAGCAGTGATTCTTATATATTAAGGCAGCACAGAATAATTCTGTTTTATTGAGCTCATTACTGCACTTCTGTGTTCTCTGGAATCTGTTACTAGAAGAAAATATTAATGTAATCCTTCAAACAGAGGAAATCAGCATTGTCCTTCTCTAATGCCTCTAAGTCCTCCAAGTTCTCTATGTCCACAATAAACTATAGGACCTGTATTAAGGTTTGGCTAAAGATATAAGACAGAATGTGTCTGGGTAGTCTTACACTGTCGCACATAGCTGTGGTCAGCATATCAGAAGCCAGGAAATCTGTACAACAAAATAATACTAAATTAAAAGGAGGATCAGGGGGAAGGAAGAAAAGATGAGACCCCTCATTGGATTCTACCAGTGTTATTCAGAAAGGGAAGAGGACTGCATAAGCTCTTTCCCCACCTCCTTCAGATCAGGCAGAA
The DNA here is from genome assembly GCA_009867235.2 of Psittacus erithacus. Taxonomy (NCBI): domain Eukaryota; kingdom Metazoa; phylum Chordata; class Aves; order Psittaciformes; family Psittacidae; genus Psittacus; species Psittacus erithacus. The sequence continues at coordinate 187,326 of WYDI02029871.1, forward strand.
GAAAAAATATTAAATATTGTGTTCTTCCGCCTTTTCTTTCATTTATGGAATTTTTAAACAAAAGGTGAGTCAATGAAAGGCATCACTTGGTGGTGAGATAGGGGCAGAACTAGATGGAATATGGGTGATGGCACAGAGGTGAATTAACTCTATAATCCAATAACCTGGCATGGGTATTGATCAGGAGCAAATTGTATATCTTTTGTATTGAATGGCAAAGAAAGAAATTAAAAAGTAAGGAGAAGGGACTGTGACCCCAAGGCTCAACATAAAAGATAGTAAATGAAGGCTAAAGTCGTCTTCTTTGGTCCTACAAAAGGAAGATGGAGAAATGGAGGATTTGATGAGAAAACAATATGCTTTAGTTTTCTGAGAGCTGGAGAAAGCTAGATGAAGCAGAATCAAACTCTTCTTTTCTTATTTCCAAGAAAAAAAGGCTACAAGAATATTCCATAGTCGTTGCCGAGTGCTCTGTTTAACTGGGAGATGACTATGATGGCCTGATGAGCTGAGACGATCAAGATCATTTCTTTTTTAAAATAAAAAGTGTTTAAAAAGGAGGCAGGCAGACACTATGGTAGCATTTGCTTTTAAATAGGAAGGCTTTTGGCTCTCAAATTTTCCAGGTTTTGTGGGAAAGCTCAACATACCATGTATTATATAGGAAATTTATTTAACTTTTTGGAATATTTACTCCTCAAACAAATTAGCAGAGTTTTCTGTAAACAGAAGAAGCAGCAAATGTTGCTTTGGCAAGATTTGAAAGGAAAATGGTAGTGATCCAGAAGCAGCTTTTTGTATATATGAAGACTATGGCACGATGTCACATACAACGCTTCTAGTTCACTGTCTCTTAAGACATTTTGCAGCTTAAGAGAATCTATGAAATACTTGTTTGTCTCATCTTCTGACTCTTATTCTATTGACTTACTATACACTCTTCCTATACAATCACCAAACCAACACTCATTTCATTAACCTTCCTCTCATGAACTTCCTTGGAATAAAACCAACAGTATGATGTCCTGTAAGGAATACATATTATTCTTGGATGTAGATTAAAGCAGGTAAAAGAAGAAGAATTCCAGAAGAGGAGTTCATTTGGTGCAACATTCTTTCTGTAAACCTGCCAGGAGCAACTTCTTCAGACACAGAGGCTGTAAGTAAGAAATTACCTTCCTCAAATATAATTTGCTTAAAGTTTGTTTCTTCCCAAATACATTAAATAGAGGTTAAACATATTATTTACCTTCTCTTGGGGAAAAGCTCCTAGATGCAAATTCTTCTCATTTTGGCACACACATAACATTTGTATTTTCAAGTGAGTGAGTCTTTTTAATGTGCAATGCAGGTGATACTGCATCGTATAGGACGAACAGATGAAGGATAACCATCCTTCATTCTTGTAGCATCCACAGCAAATGTGCTCTTTTGTACCATGATAATTGAATTTAAAGAGAGTGGCCACCTAGAACCAGAAATCTGCACCATTTCTAAATGAAGCATATTGTGGGGCATTTCAAGAGCGTACTTGAGAACATAAATGGATAATTAGCAACAGAATGTTATAAATCTGTGTCAGAAGTACTGAAATAATGTGCACACTGTAGAAAACAGAAAATGTGAACCTAATGGAGAGTTAGTGCAGATATTTCCATCCACAGAATGCTAAAGAAATATAGAGTTATGGGTTCTTTTTTCCTGCAATAAATTTTGTTTCACATATTAATTTCCAAATTATATATTTTTTTTTTGCAACATACTTGATAAAAATTATCCTAACTGAATTTTATTTTGGAAAATTCAATTTATTTTCAATGACAGTTTATCGAATACCAAGGAAAATTAAAAAGATACTAGAAGAAAATGAACTGAAAGATTTCAAACAGAATTGATCAAGTGCTTTGGTGCTGTAATGCAAACATTTTTATTTGCTAATTAAACAAACAAAAATGCTGGTGTGGGAAATCTAAAGAAACCATTGAAGAATAGAGCTGGGATGTGAAGGATGTATAATAATGTCAGTCCAACAATATTGGCAGTGGTTTAGCTGTATCTGAATGTGAAAAAATAAGCCTGGGCTTCCGATTCACTGTCATCCATGGCTGCATTCTGAAACACTTGGAAGGATTTGCTCTGAAAGCTGCAGGTCTGTTCTTACTGATTGAAAACACCCAGGGAATGCAAAGGGCTTACAAAGACTAAGAGGTCTGGGAAGCTAAGCTCAGATGAAACTTTGAACACCTCCATCAGACTTCAGAACAAGTGGAGAAAAAAAAACCCCAAACACATGAGCCTTTTTTTTGCAATCATCTCACTTTCTGTAAGAGTCTCAGGCTGAATTCACATGCATCCCCCGTCGTCTTTCACTGAAATTTCTTGATATATCCTTTAATGAAGGGGATATGGAGTCTGTCCTAGAGATGGCACTGTTGCATTTCTGTGATTACTGGCAGTTTGGTAACAGAAGAGTCCTAACTTGGGGAGAGGAAGAGGGTAGAGAGGAAGAGAAAATTAAACATGCATCAGCTGTCATGTTACAGGAGTTTTACTGTTTCTATGGATCAAAATCCCCTTACCTTTTCTCCTGTCACACTCAGATAACTTTGCTGGTCTATCTAAACTAAGAAAAAAGGAAATTATTATATTTGGTTGTGTAACAACTTATGGCAGTTTGCTCTTTGAAAAATGAATTTCTTCAAATAACTACCTGAAGTTTAATTTTTATACCAAACAAGTAACTTTAAAAAGACTGATTTAAATAGCAAAACTCTAGTAACATTTGTTCTACTTCTTAGATACTACCTTTTATTTTTATGCATGCGTGGGAGTGGGCATGTAGCTATTATATTCTGAGAGCAACACTGACTGAGCACAGTAAACATGGGACACTGCAGAACACCAGGAGCTAAGCTTCTCACCTTGGTGGTATCACTGTGTGGCTGACAGAACAAACAATGCAGCATCAAAACTTAAAACTTCAGCTCTTAAAACCCTTAAATCCCAAACTTAACAGTTTACATTGTTCTGTGAGCTGCCCAGTTTTGCAAGGTGGGAAACTCTCCTTTCAGAAGACACTTACTTAGCTCGTTACAAAGCAAAGTCCTCACTCTGAACGAAGCGGTATAGAGGTATTCCTACAAAGCCTTCCCAACTCCCTCTGAAGTGTTTCATAGGTAGGAAGAGGCTGAATGACAAATAAGGCTAAGGAAACATGCCAGAGCTGGAAACTAGTAGGTAACAGAAACAGTGGGGGAAGCCCCCAGTTCCAAACTGATTTCTCAGAAAGAGGAAGGATCAAAACCAGACCTCTGCTTCTTGGCGTGCATGAGTAAATGTGACACAGAAAACAATCAGCAGATTATGTGAGAACTTGCTTTTGTCTGCTTGCCTGAAAAGCAACATCTGACCTTGCGGCTTGTCTATTAGTTGATAAAACAGAGTTCAATTGCCAGGTAGAAGGTACTGTGAGCATGAATTGATCAGCTCAACTGTCTCAACTCAGTCAAGGTGTCTGCACAGGTATAGTTATTTCAGTAAGTTTCTTTAAATAAAATGTACCATTGTAGGCTTATATTTAAAAAGGAACTTGGTGATGAGGTGACCTTGTACAACCAAGTCGAGCATATAAATCAGTTAAGAGTATTTAAACCCTTGGAGGACACACTTTTTCTTGCTCACATATGCTTACTTTTTTTGCTAAATATGATTTAATGGGGCATGTGCAGACTGATAGCAGCTCTCTGTCACAACTCAGTGTACAAAAATGAAATACTCGATTAACTGCTGTGCAGGACCAGATCCTCAGTTTTATACTATTTAAAAGAAATAGCTCCTGTGGAGCCAAGAGATTAATTCAAAAATCTATCAAATTAAAGTTATGAAAAATTTGTTTACAAAATTACTGTGCTAGAATCATACATTGTTGGATTGTAGATTTTTTAACATACACCTAATACATTAAACTCATACAGTGTTTTAAAAAGTGATGGCTCTGTCAACCAAGCAATAGGGGGTTTTGTCCAAAGAACTTAGAAAAATGACTGCATAAAAACTTACAATTTTTTTTTAATATGATAATAGGGTACTGTCATTAAAGCCAAAATGTATCATGGAGTAGGCAAGTATCTGAAACAGACACTGAAACAATCTGAAACAGATTGTTGGGTTCTAAACTGTAACCCTAACATGTTATTAAATATGTTCTCAATATCAAGAAGATACACTTCTATTATAACAAAGTTTGTAATAATATGTTTGCAAGATCTTTCTGAACAGTGTGTCCTCTCGGAAGTACATAGAAGAGCATGGTTGTGTATGAACAGCAATTCTACGTGCCATGAAAAGCGATGCCTACATACTCTCCTTGTAGGTGGAAGAGGGAACACATGCAAACATATATATTAGGAAGCTCTGTGCTCTTTCCTTCCTATGTACAGATCAACGAGTGCAATGAGTGCAATGCTTGCATTTCAGGAGAGCTTACAGCTGAAGTTTCATATTGAATTGTGTAAGACACTGCAGCTGAAAAGACATTGGCTTTAAAGAAAAAGCAGATGAATAGCTTCAAGGCACTCTGTCCCCTCTAACCTGTATGTCCCCTATTCCCCTTCATGCTGTAGGCTATTTTGTCCATAACAGATAAATGCAACCAACTTGTTAGTCCCAGGAAGCAAGCCCAATTCAGTATAGCACCTGTAAACAGTTACGCATTTCTACAACAACTAATGTTTGCTGGTGTGACCAAAGAATTCCCTTTATTATAAAAAACCTGAACAGTAGGAGGGAAATACATCACTGAAGAAATAGCCAGTTCTAGGTAAAAAAGTCAAAATTGCTCCTGGCTTCTCAACACCGGATGCACATGCCTTTGGGTGCTTCTGCAATCTACTTAAGAGCTCACACCGCATTTTTTTTATACCACCACAGGCTGCTACTTCAAGAACATGATTTTTCATAGTCTTACAAAGAATGACATTAGAGTAAAACCAAATAGCCATGACCATGTGTTTTTTTATCCACTTCTTAATGTTTCAGGGATTTTTGAAAGTAGTAAACCCACAGCTTTTATATAAGGCAACCTGTGATTGCAAAGTTTGGGGAGCCCCTCATGATCAAAAACCTCATTGCCTTGTTTGGACATAGTACAAACCATCCTAGTTTAGTAGCACAGGTTATAAATTATGAGCCCCAGTACATTAACATAACCCAGCTGTTATCAGTAAAGTTTCCATGGAGTTTAACACAGTGCATAGTAAAGTCCACAGAGAATGCTAGCGGTGTTTTCTGGAAGCAGCGCTGTAGAAAAATAATACGGGAGGTTTTCAAGTTGAGCTCAGAATTGGTACAAGTCCAGTAAGAAAATCATGATGCCATAACAGGTTACTCAGTATCTCCTTGCCTCATCTGCACCAGGAAAAAATTGCAAAGCACATGTCCTGCCAGTTCATGCTACTAATCTGTATTGCTGCTCCTTGTAGGGTAGGAAACAGCAATTCTATTATTCGTAATTATGCCTTACCTGTTTTCCTGTTCCTGTGTTACTTGGAAATAGTTTTAATTAATCTGGTTTCCTTCTTGCACTGTACCTTTTAGCAGAATTGCTAGGCAGAGTAAAAATCATGTTACAAGTGTCTCTCTAGAGACTGCTTATTTAGAAGGCACTGCATATAATGGATGTGAAAAATTTTCAGCACTTTTTGTATTCTGGATTCAGGTGAAAATGGTATTTGTTAGGAAAAAGAAAAATGGACTAAAGTGTCTGCATTGTCACAATCTGGCAAAGAACTGTTGATAAATTAGCTGGGCAGCTCTCATCGGAATAGGCTGACCCCTGCAGATTTGGTCACAGCTTGTGTCATTCAGTCCCGGCAATCTTGGAACATGGAAGCAGAGGTCAGGACTGGTGCTGTACATTTGAACTGACAGTAGATTCATTGCTGAACTAATGGTGGTTTGTTATAGTATGCAGTATGCAGTTAAAAACACTATTTTGTGCAAGACCCCGGGAAGTCTTACCTCATTTCAATAGGACTATGAACATAGCTATGCCTTGCAGAAGATCATGGTGTAGGTACAAAAGTAGCACAGTTAAGTCAGCGTGGTGTCGCTAGCAGGCAAATCTGTCTTATCAAAGCTGCCATTAAGTACCATGATTTTGATATTTAAGCTAATTTGGAGAACTGTAAAACAGAAATGCTTTGCACAGCATAGACAAATACTACATTTCACAGTTCCAAGTAATTTTGGAGCTAGGAATCCAGATAATACAAGTGTTTGCTTCAGTTTTCATGTCATGATTTAGTTCAGCAGCCTAAATAGTGTCCACCATTTAGTTCTGCCACACTGCAGTGGCAGAATACCCCTACAGTCATGCTGAACCCTCAGTGAAAGCAGGTAAAATGTGGACTAGGAATTTCTGTGGTAACTAACTGTAGAATAGGAATGTAAATCCAATGTACTTCATGCACTCAAATCTCTTCATATCTAAAAACTGGTGATAAAGACACAGTTCTTCACATAGCCAAAGGTGTACAAAGTGTTCTTGGTTAGCTAAGGTGAAGGGTGAAACATTGGACATCGGACTGGAAATAGTTTATAGTGGGCTACTTCATAAATGCAATTTGCAGGTGTTTTGGTAGCAAATACTTTGGCCCAAATTTTCAACAGTGCCCCACTCTTTAAAAATCCAGTGATACCAAGTATACTTTGCTAAAACTGATATTGTTACCAATTTGGTTTATGATATTTCCTTTGCTAACAAATTAGGTTTCAAATCTAGAAACCTGAAATAATTCCAATCTAACTAAGTTCAGGATTCCCTAACTTCACGATAAGAAACCACATTGCAAAGAGGGAACAGAGAGAAAAAACCCAAACCAAATCCTTCAGTGAAGCAATATACAAGTTGTACTCTTACAAGGTGTTCCCACAAAGAACTACTTTGTCCCTTATAAATTGTCATGAAGATTCATCATGCTCTCCTGAAATGCCCCTGTAAGAAAATGCAATTGTACGAGTTGCCTGGTATGAGGTACTGCTACAAATAAATCTGACAAGCAAATAGCTACAGCAAAATGGATTGCATCTGATAGAGAGTAATCTTCGTCTTTCATCTGAGGTCTTTTATGGCTGAGAAGAACGAAAGAACAATTTTTGTGAAAGAGTAAGATAGCTCATCCAGTCAGTACTTAGGTACAGCTATTTTAAAACAGCCCCAGGTATTCAGTATTTTCTCAACTGCCTGGTCACAGAGTGTGATCAGTGAACCCTAAAGATACTGAGGTCTATAGCTTAAGAGCAAACCTGATGGATCTGGGTCTCAGTCTGTGTATCCTGACCTCTATTTGAAAGAATGCTCTAGAGACACCAGAGCACCCCACTTCATTATGCAAAGTGATACTGAGGGGCTTATTTGTAATTACTTCCCAGGAATTTTAAGAAGTACTTTAAAATATTTATTGAAGTGAGAAATGACGTCTGACACTTGGATATTCTTTGTTTTGGAAAGATGAAGCACTATTATGTGTGTAACTGTGTGTGTATGGCGGGAATTGTCTTCTTTCCCTTTTTCTGGTAAAAAAAAAAAAAAGACTACTGGTTGATTGGTTTCTTCAATGAAACATGCCAGGCCGGAAAAGATGTTCCTATACTGGATTGAGCATATCCACTCTGAAGTGTCCAATCAGTTTAGTATGACTGCTGTAAAACCACATCTCACCTTCTTCTGGAATAACCTTCCTGTATGCCCCAGGAATCTTCACAGTTATCTTGTGATATTAAAATAGACCCCAAACCCCTATTAAAGCATAGCATTTCAACTTTAAAGAATAATCTTAAAGATACTTTTTAGACTCAATATGGTAATTGCTTCATTTTCTGTCTCACTACTGTTCCTTATTTCGCAGGCACGATGGGGAAATCTCTTCTCATTTGGAGCTATTGCCCTGTTCACATGAGCAGCAAAATGCTGAGCTGCATTTCAGAAATGATCAGTGCTTCCGGGACTGCTTGTGTTCAAAGAGCCAGGCAACAATGCCTTGTGAAACTCTGGCTCCTCATGACATCTCCAGGACTTCTGGTTACAGCTGGGCAGACAGGAGCAATGTTGGGACTTCGAGGCTTTCATTTGTAGTTAAGAGAGACAACACAGAAATTACAAAAAAGAAAATTAAGAGGCAGCATCAAACATTAAAGAAAGCTCCAGCCTTAGCTTCAGGAGAGCTTAAATTTGCTTTGGGTTCAGCTATTACTGGCCTTCACCCATGACTGAAGACAGCCGCCCTCTATTTCTTTTGACTATTTAGATCTACAGTCTGCGAGCCTGATGTGTTTCTCATTATACCTTGACCTTAGCACAGCAAGGCAATAATCTTGGATTAATGATACAACACTGTAAATAAATAATATTTGAGTATTGACTCTAATTAATGAATATAAATTAACTAATTTGGGCTCAAAAGTCCATTTCAAAATTAGAGAAATAAGCAAATATTCAAACTGATGATTTTCAAAGCTGTCTTAAGGATAAGTTCAAGGTCTAACACCAAGGAAAACAGTGCATATTAAAATGTCTTACAACACATTAGATGTTGCACATGGTCATTTATGTGCAGAAAATTTATTCCAAAAATAAGTAATGTTTTAATATTTTAATAAGTAATATATATTATTCCAAAAGGAAGTAATGATCAGGCTGTTGGAACATATTGGATGTTTATATGACACTTCTTACATCATGACTGTGCATTTGTTCCTGTGATTACAGGAAATTATTGAAATATGTTAGATCAATATAAAATGCTTAAAGAAAGAGCAAGGAAATTCAAACCAGCACCATTCTTAAAAAAAAACCTGGAAGAACATGTATCCTCACAGAAGATTAAGCATTTAGCAACATAGTATATAAAACCAATAAAAGTTCATAGCATAAGTTTAGGTTTTGAGTTTACCTGGTTCAAGCTAGATCATACTTTAAATATTTTTTCATTGTGTCCTGGCAGCCAAAAATTAACTCAATGTGTGCACGTCTGCAAGACTATTTAACAAGAAGAAGCAGAAAAATAATTCAGATGACAGATAGCGTGTTTTACTGGTTATTTGTATATACAGCATAACTGTATGAAATGAACATGCATTTCTGCTTTTGGGAAAATAGAGGTCCAGATTTCTAGTCTCTGAAATTAAGCCCACATACACAATGATCTGGCCTTTTTTGCCTTTGCTTCATAAGCAGAAGATCACCTATTTCCAGACCCCTGCCTATGGCAGGGGGGCCTTGCACTAGACCATGTTGCCCAAGGCTCTGCCCAACCTGGCCTTGAACACTGTCGAGGATGGGGCAGCCACAGCTTCTCTGGGCACTCTGTGCCAGCGGCTCAGCACCCTCACAGGGAAAAAATTCTTCCTTATATCTGACCTGATATATGAAAAATATGCAAGATGAAAGTAATGTCTTCACAATAAAATTCTCATTTCTCTGGCAATAAATAGAAGATACTTGGTGTTTGGACAGTGTTATGCTGTGCGCTCAAGACAAACATCTGGAAGCGGATGAGGAGAAATACTTTAAAATAGCATGAAGAACATCTGGGAAAGCATTCCTGAAAGATATTACATATGAATGTTATAGTACAATACTCATCAGAAGCATGTTCTGCTTTTATGTAAGAAATTACATCTGTGAATGGCTTTTAAAATTATTATTAATAATTTCTATTTGTTGGATTCCATATGCATACCACACATCTGCCAGTATTAGAGTTAGCTTTTTGTCTTTGGTCCCTATGCAACAGGTTTTCCATTTACAAGGTTAAATTTCCCTCTGTACAGCAGAGCAGGAATATAAAAATCTCTGGAAACATTAAGACTGCATTGAACTTTGACAGCTGTTCTTGCTAACTTCGCTGCTTACCAGTGCTGAGGCTTTCTACTGAGCAGAGAATTAACATCGGCTGTCACAAGCTGATTCCAGAAGTGACAGTAAGTTGCAAACTGAAAAATGTTGGCACAATTTCTCTGTATCCCTTGCACTGAAGACAATTTATGGAATTCACAGACTATGTGCAAGGGAGGCAGTGTTCAGTAATTAATGGCATATTTAAAGTCTGTGGCACACATATGCATTTGTTCCTAGAGAAGATGACAGCACCTAGGTAAAAACTAAGGAGAATTTCATACAGAATTCTTTTGTCTCAGTTATCTCTAAGCTTGCTGTAACCAACTGAAGAATGTATTTGCCCCACCGGACTACTGAATTCCCAGAAATTAAAAAGTTTTCTGATTTTTGTGCTATCCTATATATTTTTCCCCCCCTTAATCAATTGTCAATTCAGAATAAGAATCTAAAAAAGATTAGAACCTCAACTTCAACTTCCAGAGGTTGGCATAAGGTGGAGAAGTGGGTAGTTCATCCTCTGTCACTTTTACTTCTTATTTTGAAATCTGCTGGTGGTGAATGGATACTATTAGTTCCCTGTGAAACTCAGGTTTTCAGCAGTCAATAAAGCCTTCACTTCCTTCCATGTGAATAACTGATACAGAACGAGAAGTGAAGAAGTGACTTAAGTGATCAATACCTAGAAGTAAGAGCCAAATTTGAAGACTGACATGTTTGTCTTATTGTGTTTGGCTCATTGATGCAACATGATTGGATCTCTAGATAACATTAATAACTGACGAGAGCCATCTGTTCATTTGCCTATAGGAAATGGATGGGTAGTTTTGAGCCCAGCTATAACTGCTCAAAATAGCTACACAAAGCTTCTATTAAAGAAATGAGGCAGCTGTAACCCCAAAAGGCTTCACAACTCTGTCAGAAATGCACAGGTATCTTATACCAGTTATTTGGCCAACTTGGATCACACCGCAAGCAACATCAGTGAAAAACCTGACTAAGACTAAATCACAAGTCCTCTGCCAGTGCAGCATTTCTCTTTGCTGCAGTTATTTTAAGAACAATATGGAGAAACATCCCAATCACCCACATGGAAAAAAGAGGGAAGTCCAGCTTCACCTGTTCGCTCTCAGAAGACATGGTAAAGCTGTCATTTCAAATCATATTTTAGCTAAGTGTGTGGGAGTACCTGTGAGACAGGAAAGATAAGAGAACTTAGGTAAGACAAAGACAAGCTTTTCTTATGCAAAACCTATTCTTTTGTTGTTCCTACTAGTTCTGTCTCCTTCCTTCTGAAGTTTCCACTTCCTTTCACTTGTTAACACTTCTTACAGCCTCAGGTAATACACTCTGGCAAAATGCTATGCTAACCAAGATCTAAACTTTAAGACACACAGAGCACATCAGTAATTTCACACAGGAAAAACATATTCAACAGGCATCCTTCAACAATAAGTAGCATTAAGTAACAGCTTCAGAAACCTTCCTGGTAGAAGGAAATAAAAACCCAACCCTGACTGGCAATTCATTCCTCATAACATGGCAAGATTGATTGCCTTAGCCTATGAAATCATATTCACAGTGATATTATTTAAAGGCTCTGTATAATTCATTGACCACCCTGCCATGCATTGTGCATGTGATGTTATATTTTGGACGCGTGGCGAAGTATTAGATATAAAATTACATTGTATGGTGCAGCCTAAACGTAAAAAAGTGCATTGCTTGGGAGCACATGATTCAGTGAGAAAATATAAATGGGGAATTACTGGATTTTATTTTTTTATTTTTTGCAAAATTTTTAATTTTATTGCAAAGTTATTTATCTTTGTTATTACTTTCTGAATCCTTTTGTGCTTATTGGTTTCTACAACAGGTAGAGCAACCCTTACCTATGCTTTAAGCTGAGGATTATGAAGGTGGAAGTAGTCACTGCATACCAAAAACCAGATTAACATGTGGTCCAAGCTGGTGTTTATTCTCCTAATGCCTGAAATTGATTTTTTCATGTGGATGTATATACATGCTTATACATAGGCACACACACACTCTCACAGACATAAATATCCATTCAGTCTCACTCAATGGTTCCAGAATTACACTGCACTTCAATAGTGATGTATTATTTTAAGAGATAAAGATGTCAGAACTACCTGATTTTAAACAAAAGAAAGGATGAGAAAAAAATTATACACACATATAAATGCCCTGGCTCTCCATAGATTTCTTACATGTAGAGAGAGCTTCTAGTTCTGTAAAACACAGAGCAGGCTTTCGGCTTCTACCACTGTAATGGAAGCCTGTCTTAGGACTTCAGCCAAGGTGCATCCCATGTACAATTCAATCTGTCCAGCTAATTTCATGTTCATGTATATAATTAGAGCACTGATCATAAAAAATTTCGAGAACAGGCTTTTATTTGCATTCTGAATGTGACCACTGAGTCATGACTCTACTTGTAAATCAGTTCTGTCATGGCACTACATGACCAGGTGTAGTGGATTTTAACTTTGGCCTGTGCTAACTTTAGTTTCAGATCATTTAAACTTCTGAACTATCTTTTCATAAGACTGTGACAAATTACATGCAACAAGCTTGAAGAGAACAAGTCATAAGAGAAATACACACAAAGTTTGCAGTGAGAAAACAATGAGGCATCAGCAGACTGCATAAAATATCTTTGCATCACTAATTCCTTATTTCTCTTTTATAAAGGTTCCTAGCATGTGATCCATCCCTCTGGAAGAAGACAGAAAAGAAAAGGACATTCATATTTAAATATCATAATCTCCAACTGGATTTCACTATTGCTATGTGTAAAGGGAATTAGAGATTTACAAAGGAGGCTTCAGCATGATATAAATCTCTAAAGTCTTGCCCTTTGCTCCAGCTACTTCCCTGGTCGAAGCTGAGCAGACTATAACTAATGCTGGTTTAAAAGCATCTTCAACAAATATGAGGAAATGAATTAAAAACAGGACACAGATTCCCATGTGATGTAGACAGCTGAGCTCTTTGCATTATTTCTTATTCTTTATAGTCTGGAAGGATTACAATAATGCTAATTTTTGTGAATTCTCATCATGGCAAGGTGAGAAGGAAGCATATACCGCAGTGGTTAATGTGCCTATAACAGAACTTTCTGTAGCTCATGAAAACAACCTAAAGATCCCGTGGACAGCACAGCTGTTCATATACAGGAAAGCAGCAGAAAACCTAAAATACATAGGGAACCAGATTTACCAGGAAGTGGTAAATGCCCTGGGCAACACAGGATCTGGTAAGCGCATAAAACATGAATAAAATTAAACATGAAATCACAGCTCTATGTTTTAAACAAGATACTTACAAAACTGTGCATGCTTACAGTTTCACAAATCAGAAACTTCCAGCTGGCAACTTTACTGTGCATTAACCTTTGCTCAATATATTGCTCTTAATTGTGGTAATATGACAATAATGTTAATTAAATTATCATGTAATTTATCTCACATAGGTCTTTCTGAGGATCTACATACTAACATGGAGGTGCAATTGCACTCCTGACAGGGATATCTTGGAAATAAATCTAAGAGTGGTATTAAATCCTTACAGAGGAATATCTCTGCTTTAGGGAGAAGAAATCTGAGATGCTCAAAAATACGATGTTTGGTTGTTTTTTTTTTTTCCAGTAAAAAGGTCCAATACACTGATTCAGAGTAGTTAATGAACAATTAAACAGATTCAGCTTGTAATTAGGGAATATATATTTGGTGTGAAAGGGTAGAGAAGAGCGTAGAGAAGAGAACTTTTGATTTGGAGAAGGTAACATCATGTACGGCTTCGTAGGAAAAAAAAACAGGAAAAAAAAAAGAGAAGGTTTTTCTAGCTTTTCTCTTTCCTGTCATTTTCCTGTGCATGTCAAGTTGTGTGCAAGCCTACATGGATCAGCTGTAATAAAATCCAGCTCTCAGAAATGGTATCAAGTTATTTAAGCATGCCTAGAAAGAAGATGCAGGAATGACAAATACTGCTTTTAGCAAGGTAACGTATTCATGTTGGCTATTAGTTGGTGCAAGTAATTTATATTTTTATTAAAAAAAGACATATTTACATCTGCATTTCCATTGTCTCGAATTCAAGTGGTATGTTTGGTTAAGACACATAGTTTGCTCAGCTCTTTAACCAAGTATTAAACCAGAATTTCTTGCTGTTCATTGCCATACTCATTTTTGTTCAAAAACTCATCTCAAAAGTTTTACTCCCCCATATATCTGCTGGAAAAAATGAATTAGTTCAATAAAAGGAAACTACTTGAACCTTTTGAAAAGTTAAACCCATTTTCCAAAGGTTAATATTTAACGTGGAATGAGTACTAAACAAACTAAGATTTTACCCCAGCCACTGTTGGCCAAGTGTTTAAAATCCACCTTTTCTGCATGAAGGGATAATTCTGAGTGACTAGACCCCAGGTATTTGCTAGTCATTTAAGTAAATTCTTCCATCTATCTTTACTGAGCAAAGAACTGAAACACGCTTACACATGAAGTCATTTTAAGAGCAGACTGTTCGCAGTGGTCGATTGCTGAATTGGAGCTTTTCCCACTCATCCCAAACTACACCTTTATGCTCACGCTGATACAATTTTTATTTGAACTGAGAGAAAATACATCTCCAGAACAACTTAACTGTTTATTTTGTTAGAGCAAACTATGCTTCAATCTCCACAGGAAACAAAAGCTGGACCCTACATGGAATTTCCGATACTGTAAATATTCATTGCTATGTGAGATTAATTTCTTTTCCTTGCCTGTGCACACAGAGCCTTTCAAAGTACATTCAAGCACCATGCAGCTAAAAAAAATTAATTTCTCCTTACCCTTCCTCTTTAGACTTGGATTTATTTTTTGCCCCCTAAAAATGACAATTTTAATTGGGCTATCTCAACATGGATTTTTTTCTGTATCACTGCAGCCATGCAAGTGATTGCCTTGAGAAAAATTGTCCTACATTAATCCAACATGAGTTTGTGCTGACTTCTTTTGTATCATGAGCTAGACTGGCATCTTAACCTGAAGAGACATGTCCTCTAAATGCGTTCTTGCTGTTGATTATATTAAATACTACCCTGTACCAAGAGCTCAGTAACATGCTCTCAAATCCCATTGAGCTCAGCCAGCCACCCTCATAAACTTTGACAGCTTTATGAAAGAGCCTTAAGTTTTCATTACCTATCTACATCATCTGTCTTCATAAAAAGGAAACTCTTTATCTGTAATTCTTGTATTTTACAAAATGTTTTTGGGTCCACAGCAACTTGTACCGCTATTTTAAAGTAAGCGGTATTTGGAAAACACAACTGAAATATTTATGTAAAAAATGCCTCTTTGCAGCATTAGAGAGTTTCTGAAGTCTGTGATTGCCTGTAACTGAAGGGTCAAGAAACTGGGCTGTAGTCCTGGAGATCACAGCCCTGTCTGTGGCTCTGCCCCTGATTTATCAGCTGACCACTAAAACAGTTTCCTTTGTCTAGAACTGTATTTTCCCAGTTCTGAAATCCCATGCCAGCAAAAAGTCCTAATTAAAGCTTCAGGAAAACTACCTGCACATCTCACACTAGACAGCCTGTGATTCACGTTTGAGATGTTATGATTTTGTGCAATGAAAAGCAATGGTTGCTCTAATTATGCTCTAATTGGTTCATTATTGACTGCAAAGGAAAGTGCATATGTCTGTGCATGTGCTCCTCTGACAGGTATAGGAAACACAAAAAGAGAAGAATAGAAGTACAATATTTTCAGGTATTCCCAGACATACTAACCAATATATCATTCCAATAAATTTCAGTTTTGAGATGAATATAAAAGCTGAACACATTCTATAGAATAGCTCCAGACAAACTGTCAGAAATAAAAAGATTTTGAATTCATAGTGCTTAATATACGATCACATCTCCAAGTACAGTAACTCAGAAGTGGGAGGGTACTAAGGGAATGTTAAATGTAGAGCATTATATATTAATATAATTTCTTTCCTCAAGAAAAGGAATATTTTTCCTCACACAGCCTTAATTTAGCTGGCCTGTCAAGGCCTGCTTTCTGCAGTGTCATGATGAAAGACACTGATGGGGGCCAGTCGAGGCAGTTTCAACCATTACTGTATAAATGCTAATGAATCTCCACCAATAAAAGACCCCAGCAAGCTCCCTTGTCTAGACCCTCCATTATAACATCCATAAATTATCTGTTTGCTTCTGCTGAATCTCAGAACATTTTGGGATCTGCTGAAGTCACTGTAAGGACTCACACTGATTGCACATGGTGCTGTAGCAGTCCTTAATGACCAGATCCTGCTATGAATCCACATTTGTAAACTGGGTCTGCATTAAGCTCCATGGACTCTACATGAGCTCAGCAGTTCGTTTGTGCAGAGCTTGTGCAGAGCCTAAGCCATGATAGTGGATCTATGGTGAAATAGAGATGCCAGTTCAGCTTGGACTGTGCATACCCAATCAAGCTAGCATGCTTACAGGTCACCCCTAGGCCTAGGGCAGGAGCCACATGTTGTGAGGCGATAAAATT
Source organism: Psittacus erithacus (assembly GCA_009867235.2). Lineage (NCBI taxonomy): Eukaryota > Metazoa > Chordata > Aves > Psittaciformes > Psittacidae > Psittacus > Psittacus erithacus. The sequence goes on from WYDI02029871.1 coordinate 203,781, forward strand.
CCCATGACGCTGCTGCCTATTTGCCTGTGTCAGAGCACCAGGAAGCAGGGCAAACCCAAACAGCTTTAGGCATAATCCATACGGGACCATGCTGTGGTGGCAGCCACTGTTACTGTGTGGGGACTAAGCATTATCAGTGAATGCCACCAGCAATCTTTCCATTTCCACAGAAACCAATAATCCAGTTTTCCATGGGTATCTGTCCCACTTTCCATGTTACTTCTACTGGGTGAAAGTCCATGTTTCAACCTGCCTCATGATAGGCATGCTTGGGCCTTAGCTCCTCTGGGGTTCACAATTCAATTTTGCCTATGCTGCTGAGAAAACCTGAGCCTGCCTGGTGCAGTTTGCAGTGCTAATACACAGAAAACTCTGCCTTTGTCTTCAGTTGTCATTACAATATATTATCAGATTATGCTACAATCACACCTTTTTTTTTCAGAGGAGACACATCTCAATGTTTTTCCTGTCATATTGCAGTAGACATTTTGACCATCCTAATTAAGCAGCTCCTTTATAGTAGTCACACATTGCCACAGTGCAAAGCAGTTTTAAGCTCTTCTACAAATAAAACAGTTTATCATAATTAACTGCACGATGGGACAGAGCTCGCTAAAGACAACTATAAATATTGCTTCCCTGCTACTGACAGGCTGCAATGAGGATTTGCCACTAGGCAAACAAAACATCTATTTTTTACTACCTCAAGTAGTGAAGTGGGCTAACCAGAGTAGTAATTGTAATGATCGTACTCTTCACCTATTGATTCAATTGTGCAGAGAAATATGCAGTGACATCACTTGAGAGTGATCTCTGCTGAGCGGGATCAGTGGTGGTGCAGCAAGGACTGGAATGTTAATAACTTGCAGTAAAAACAGCCTATTTATGCCTCATCAATCACCATCTCCACAGATACCAGAAATGTGCTAAAAGAATTTCCATTGAAAGACCGGGTTTAATTAACTCTCGCCCTCACTCAACGCAGGAAAAAAACGTGCCTGATTCAAACTGCTCTAAATGTGCTTTCTTATGCCTGCAAAGTGGTTCGATTTAGCAGTGTGCATGTCTCAGGTGGCTCATGCAGACCAGTGTTTCTCAGCTGAGAGAGCCACAAGAAGGAATCAGAAGGGTAAGGAAGCTTTGAAAATTTTACTGTAATCTAAATCAAAGGAAATCATGTTCATCCACTTCCTTTACATCTTTATACTTCAAGGTCAAGTATTTTCTGTAAACTTTTTTAGATGCACATAGAAAAAAAGATGCAGGCTCATCCTTGCTGCAGAACCGCTTTAGGTCACCCATGGTGAATGTAAAGGGAGCAATGAAAAATGCAAGGAGGGAAATGGATAGACCATGGGACCAGGGGTGCTCCATCAATGTGTAGCATAACAGCTATTTTCAGCATGAACAGTTTCAAACTAGATCTGACTGCTGATACCTTCCTTTTCAGATGAAACTCTGAACTCCTACAGGATCTGGATGCAATGAGTACCTCTGAAAATAAGGTTCAGTGTACTCAGACCTAGAGTGAACTTCCCTAAAAGGTAACTGAAAGAATAAGAAATTTTGTGATGCAGAATAGTAAACTGAGACAACCAGGAAAACAGACTGACAGACAGTGAAAGAGGCAGGAGACTGAGCCTGGTCACAGACCATAGTGATGTTTTACCTCCAAGAAGGAAAGCACTAAAAACCAAATCAAATCTTAAGAATAAGTAAGCCATCGGCTCAACATAAATCATGTGTTCACTGATTCAGATCCTTTTCTTATTTTCATGCCACATCCCTTAATCTCTGGTGTCAAGAATCTCATCTAATTCTTTCATTTACATCCTGATGCTCCTTGAATATATTCTCTGACACTGTTACGCAGGGGTGCAGGCTCATTACTTGCTACATGAACCTGCTCTGTATAGTTTGTATTTGACTCCTGATTTTGTAAGCCTTCAGATTAAGCCCTCTTATTGTTAGACTCTTTTGGATCACCTTTATCAAGATTTTTATTTCTTCCTTGAGTTATTACTTTATTAAATTTATATCTTTAATAAAGTCTTCTTTCCCCATGACAATAAACTTATCATGAATAAACTTTTCTCACAACTTTTGCAATTTTCCAAGCCCTTATTTCCTTGCTGAAATCTGAAGGATTTCTACATCAGATGCGTTATTTCTTTAGTGTACGAAAGAAACTAAAAATTCTAAACTGGAAGTATGAGTTGTGGGTGAAATTGTTACCTTTAGCATATTGTGTTCTAGGATTTGCACATGATATCTGGCCTGTTACTGAAATGCCTGTGCTAGATTAGGGGCAACTACTTCTATGAAAATGTGATTCCAATTCTGACTGATTATAACACTTGCATAAGCAAAGGCCAGCTTTTGCTTATGTACGCTTAGTGCAGAGTCCTTGTAACAGACTCTAGTATTTGCGCTGACAATGGCTTCATTTAGGTTGTGATAGAATAGAACAAAGCAACATCCTGAAATCTTCCTTACCTGCCCTACTAAATAATGAACTAGGACTTTGTTTTGATTTATTCTTACTCTCCAGCAGCATCTAGTCGCACAATACAGTTTGGCTGCTGTGTTGGGAGGGGGAGTTCCTGATCAACCCAGGGGAGCAGGCAAAGCCATCTTTCTTTAAATGGCAAGCTTTAGTTCTTCAGAGCATAAAATCCATCTAAGGTCATAGAAGCAACACCTGCAGTGCTGGAGACTCCATTATCTTTGGCTAGTTTCCCATCAGACTTGCAAGTTAACCTCTCAAGTATAAGCTAATTGGAAATAGCCCATGAAATCATCCAGACTAGTACCTCACATCTCTGTATTACTCCTTCAAGTACTCTTGAGAGTGTGTTGTCCAGACCTAGACTTGATGTCTTTAATTAGGTCTATGCCAAAGTATCTGAGTTCAATGGAGATGCCTAGCAGACAGCACTCTCTCCATTCCACTTCTATTTTAATGGTTTCATTACAGATGGATGTCCACAGTGATAGCCTGGATACACATTACAGAACAGCTGATCTACTGAAGTGCTGCTGGGTTTGATTTGTGTCCCTGTCGTGCTGTGCCACGTTACAGCGCCTAAAAATCCCTATTATGCTGGGCCACACAGAGAGTTGATGTGATGTAACATGGCATGACACTGTATAAGCAAATTAATAGCTTAATAACATGACACCTGGTGTCCGCAATTACAGTGGCCACTGCTCATAAGTTTGGCTCCTGGAAAAGGCAAGGATAATGAATTATTCATCAACTGGTCTGATCATCAGATAATTCACAACTCACAGCTCCTTTGGCCTTCAATAAGCCTTTTCACTGTTATTCATAATCATCCTTTTGCTTTGTAAAGATAAATACTAAGTAATTGATAAATATCTCTGCCATTTCCTGAATAAACTGAAGATACTGGAAAATAATACCTACTAATACATTTGCAACGTATTCATTTTTTCATGTTTGAATTAAGCTACAAGAAAGAAAAATGAGTGAATATCACTAAACAAGAAACCAAGAGGCCCTGATCAGTGTAAAAGTAATGCCTTGACAAAGCAAAGTACTGATTTGTTGACATCAGTATTTCCTATATGTCAGTAACGGCATTATTGCATTCTAAATATTAACAAAAATTGCAGTGGCTCTTAGTCACAAATAGGATGAAATGTTAATGCCATTTGCTTTAAATTTCTGTAGCTATTACTCGTTGTTTACACTAATACATAAGATTGAGATAAGACCACTACCTATCCAGTTCCCACAGTGATTTCTCAGGGCCAGTTTTGCTACGTATATTAGACCAAAATACACTAATAAAAAAAACTGAGTCAAGGAATAGTGCATGGGGAGTCTCCTAAAAGTTAGAGACAATTTTATTCCAGCTCACTGTAGCTGTTTCTATGCTAATCTTTGATGCTATTGTGCCTCCTACTGTATATCGTAAGCACATGTATAGCTCGATGCAGATCTTGGGTAACAACAGGGATTGAAACACTACCTGCTGTGTGGAAAACATGTCTTTGCTTTTCAAAAATCATATTCCTTCTGCCCTTAGTCTACACAGAATACATATAAGCCAGCTACAATGCATTAAAAATACAGTTTTTCAGCTTCCTTTCCTTCTTTAAATTCCACACTTAAGCAGCTGTTTAAGTCCTACTGTTTTCAAAGTCACTGACCATCTAGAGCCTCCTCTATTTGCTGTGAATATTAAATTCTTTGACACTGCTTTTGACTGAAGAGTCAAATTTTTAGCACTCAAGCTTCCAAATATTTGTCCAGTTCTACTGGTCATGACCTGTCCTGAGTCTAATTTGCAATATGAACCTTCATTCAAAGTCCATGGAAGCATAACATAATATTTTCATTGAGTTCTGTAAGCTTTGGATTAAGGTTATTGTGTAACATGATTTAAGTCATTTGACAATTCATAAATTTCAGCCCATAAGAACTTTGATCAATGCAGATCTGACTATAAGAAGTTCTGTGCAATTCTTGCTTGCTTCAAAATCAATAGGTGGCACAGCAGCTCTCAATCTCTGCTAATCTGATCCACAAGCAAGAGCTTAAGAATTTGACCCTATAGGCAGAACTTTTCCTACATAATCAATATGCAAGACACCAGCCATATCCAAGATAACACTGCTGCCCTAAACCTGCTTAAAAATTGTATCAGTGTCTGTGCTGTAGATAACCTCAGGGTCTGTGGAATTTCAGGAAAACAGGTGGAATTATTAAGTATATAGAAATGGTTTTCAGAAATGATACAATGGAGCCTTACATAAATAGGAACTTTCTGCAGTAGTGACCTATAAATTACTGTATAATCATATCTTGCCAAAGACAATACCACTCATTACTGCGTGTCTGTGGCTTGCTTATTCTGGTACCAGAATCAATGTCTTATCAAACCTAGTAGAAAAAGGAAGGAATTTCCAGGACCCATAGCTGAGCTCTTTTCTGGGTGACAGCGCTTGCTCTTTGATGTGACAAAGTAATAAGGTTCTCTACATTGATGCAAATGCATTCCTAAAGGTCACCTTAAGTTTAAAGAAAGCATCATGAGGCAAATCTGATTTCTCAGTGCTGATTCAATAGCACAGTGTGTTAGCACTTCCACAATGTGCTAGCACTTTTTGGGAGACTTTGCCACTGGCACTTGCTATTTTTATCTACCCACCAGGCAGCTCAGCAAACCCAAGAAACAATTTAACTTTGTTCATTCTTCTCCCCTGTGTATATAATAATATAGGAGGAAGAAATAAGGGGAAAACATAAAATGATCATTAAAAATGTATGAGAAGAGTAAGGATAGAAGAATTATGGGTAAATGGACTGTATCCTCATTGGCACATGACATGTTTCTTTTACTTTACTGTAGGTTAAACAGAATATTAACTATTTGCTCTGATTAAAGTGCATTGTGTTGTTGCACTGGAGGAACAACAGAGGAATAAGTTCTGAATAGGAGTTCAATACTGTGGCTGCTGCTTTTCCCTTGCTTCAGGGGGAAGGGAATTATATATCTTTTGTTCTGCAACCTATTTTCACTCTGTGCTAACCCAGCTGTTACCTGGCGCATTAGGTGGAGCTATGACTCTCCACTTAACTGCCTGCCTGCTCTTTACCTGCCCATGAAAAAGGTACACAGGAATACAGCGTGGTGTTTGGAATCTTTTTCCACATATGCAAGCGTTTGGTAGCTTACTGAGCTGATCTTGAAAAGATCACCATGTCTTGCCACTGACTTCTATATTATGTTACGGAAAATTACTATTCCAATTCTAATATTACCGCTGCAGTTTTTAGCTAGCAAAGTACATAGGTACAAAGCATACAACTTCAACTGCACAAGTCCTGCTGTCATCTGTATGATTACTAGTGTCTTTTAAATGTTTGTTCCATTACATGCTAAGGTTATAATCGCTAATCAAAAAAGGGATTTGAATAGCCATCCCAGGCTATGCTACTCAATCCTTCTGGAACGGGACATCCACATCAAGCCTTAGTGTGCAATATTTTGTTCAAGTTCACATCTGGGCTCATTTCACAACTGTTTTCTCATATAGATATTCAAAATTCACAAAGGAATTGAGGCAATGCTCTAATAGAATTAGGATATATGTAACTTAACAGCCTTTACATGCCTTTGTGGTAAAGAGGAAATTAAGGATGCCTTTAATATGATACCACTGAAAATTCAAGTACCTATATCTATCTTAGCACAGGAAACTCTTGACAAAATATAGAAAGATCAATTTGCACCTCAAGTATCTCTGTGAAAGACATGGTCACCAAATGGCAACTATTTTGGTTTTTTTGCTTGTTTGCTGTGGGACTCTGGAGTACAGCTACTACTATTCTCCTAATCTGATGTCCAGCAGTTCAGGCACAAACCCTAAGCCAGGGAACATTTCTAGTTCAATCTGTGCTACAATCGCACGAACATATTTAACGCTTACCCAGCATTTAGTTCTACAAAGTGACCCTGCCAATGCTGTTTCAGTGGTGTTCAGACAACACCAATATTACAAAGTAAAATTACAGTTAACGGAATACACTGGTAGCTTCTGAAAGCATTCACAAGAGCACTGAAACAACAGAGCATCACCATAGAGAACAACAACAACAAAAACCCATTTCAGGCTTCTGAACTGTAGAGCTTTAGTTCCAGAATGATACTGAAACAACAGATGGTTTGACAAATATTTTCCAGAGTACAGTTAGCTGACAAAGCACATTCCTTCCCTCCCCACTACAACTTTACTGTCTTCTGATCAATGTGAAAATAGCTAATAGCAATACTCCACAGAAGAGCCCCTAAACAATACACCACATGCCAACACATTTATAAAGTGTGTTCATGAATAAAGCTGCCCCAAGCCTCCTTTTCTGTAAGTGAAGTAAGGGTCCACCTTCCCGTACTTCAGACCACACAGTATTAGGGCACCGCAAAGCATTCCAAATAGTGCATGGCCGCCAGTACATACAAACTGCAAAAATGTTCTGTGTGGAAGAATTTATGCCCAAGCAGAGATCACAGGAAAAGTTTCCAAGCATGCAGCAGTAGGATACAGACCACTTCTGCTTTAGGTAGTAACCAGATGGCAGCAGTAGTTTGTCTCAGAAATAAATGACCAGAAAAGCCCAGTGCTAAGCCTGTCTATGGAGTATTCTAAAAAGAGGAAAGCACCCCCCTCTTTGCAAATTTGTTACACTTATTTTTCCAGGAGCAGCAAGAAGGCACATAGGAGGGAAGAATAGATGTTACTCAGCAATAAGATGCTCATAGCATGATTGATTTTTAATAGCTTTTGCTAAATATACACATACAAAACTAAGATAAAACCACCTCAAGTACAATGGAAAAGTAAAATTGTGTTCCTAAGAATGGAATTACTTAGGCCAAAAGTGCCATTTCTCTCCATATCCAGTATCCAACAAAGTAAACACTCAGGGAAAGAGTGTAAGAAAAGCAGCAAGTATGAAAAAGGCTCATTTCTATGGTATTCTCTCCCACTTGTGACAGCAATTTCAGGACCTGCTGAGCCACAAAGTACATTCATATCATTACTGTATCCTCATGGAAGTATCCTCCATTAATTCATAGTGCAGTTATGGTAAGTGTTACAGATACTTCCTTTGTTTGTGTTAAAAGGGCATTCCGGTGATCTTGTCCCCTGGCTCCTTCATTGTTGCTTATTCACCTTTTCCTAACTGGTAGTCCAGACACTGTCCTCTGACAAACTATCTCATCTGAATCACTTTGGGGTTCAGGATTTGGGAATAACCACACACTGGGCATGCAGAGAGGAAGGAGGTATGCCAGAGCATCACCAGGGCAGATGCTTCGCTGGGGTCTCCAGCTGCAAGACTGCTGTGCGACAGCACCACTGGTAAATGGGAACTCCAAAGCTAAGATCCATCCCTTAGATCTCCCAGCAGAATAACATGAAAAGATTTCCTGTCCAGCTCTTAACTTGCAAGTATATATTCAAATACTTTAGAAATACATAATTCGACACTTAGAATTTGCTAAAAGACTGGAAGATCCTACCAGAAGATCCTGTCAGTTGCAAAGTATTTAGGAATGTCAGGTTTGGCAACCTGACAAAAGCATCTATGTACCTGCAAAATTTTCTCTTTTCTGCAAAATTAAACAAAGTACTTATTTTTTACTTAAATGCAGGAAAAATTAATTTACATTGAAATATCAGAGAAGATTCGGTTCTAGGTTGTATACTTATTTTCTGAAACAAGGTGAGGTTTTTGTTTTGATTTTTTTTTAATCTTGAAGTCAATAGAACTTACAAAAATCTAAGTTCATTAGTTGTAATATGTTCCATAAGATTCTTTTCTGCTAAGATTCACTAATATTCAAGCTGATGAAAGAAAATCTTATCTACTTTTTCTGCCTAATTAAAATGTGCAGAATGCACAAAAAATGAAGAAATAATCAAGCATATTTTTCTGGTTCTTTTTTGCTGGAATAACATTTTGAGAAGAGGTCCTTCTTGTTTTTATGCTATTAATAATCCTCCATTTTCAAAATCATCAATGCCTGCACAATTATAAGACTGTAATTTCAATTACTGAAGTATGAACAAGTGGGATGAAAGCATGAGTTATGAGGGAGAAACACTGTTTTTTCTTCAACATTTCACTATTAAATCACAAACTAACAATCTGTGAGTGGTAAATGGACTTATTTCTAAACAGAACATTGGGTAAAATTAGATTACACAGGCAAGTAATTTCTGAAGGTAAGCAAATTTGAAGTACTATCAGATGGGTGGTCAAGTTGCGCAGCTGGTGTTCTTATTGGAGATTCTGTGCACTAGCAAAGAAGAGATAAAGTGAACGCACAGTACTTCTGCATTTTGGCTACTACTCTTCTGTGATATTCACTGTATCTTTTGGACTCTATAATGAAAAGATGGGAGGTGAAATCCCTTAGATTAGCAAAAGGCATTGTTACAAGTTAAGTCTAATTAAAAATAGCCTTCTAGACACTAAAACATCTTTTCTGCAAACAACAAACAGTTGCCACCATGTAAAACACAATTGTACACCAGCCACTGTAGCTGGCTTGCCTTGCAAGTTGAGGATTTTTCAAAAGCTTGACGCAGGAAACACAAAGGGCCTGTGCACAGGCTAATGATGACAAATGTGTCTGTCTCATGGGAGAAAGAGGAGAAAAGCTAAAGAAACAGTTAAAACAAAACACACCACCCATATCCCCGTTGGTTGGAGTTATTTATGGACTGGAAAGAATGGGACTGTGAGAAACTGACTCTAAGTCAGTCCTGAGCTGCTGAGGGAAAAAGGGTTTTCATTGCATTTTGGAAGGACGAAGCCCAGCATCTGTGAGACTCTTGTTCCACTGCTCTCTTTCTCTCTGCCAACAGAAAAAGTTTTGCCTGAGGTCTGTTAAGGAACCGAATTACAGATCTCCAGAACTGTAGGAGCCCAGGACAACATAAAAAGTGATAAAAATATTTTATTTTCCTTATGCAACCCAAGTTAGTTTCATAAGGACCTAAAATACAGTCAAGCTACAGCACACAGTTTGCAAGTACTGGTTTACCTGCCTTTGCTGCAGCAGCTTCTGAAAAAGAAACCAGTTTTATTTTGGAGTGCAATGAGCTATACACTCTCATAATCAAGCTGTTTCAAAGGCAAACATCTTCTGTGGGCAATTTATGAACAGATAATTTGAATAACAGCTACATCTCAGACTTATGACCTGCAGCTATTACAGATCTTAAGCAAAAAAAAACCAAAACAAAAAAAGGAAATGGCAACCATTCTCGGCTGTAAGAGTCTGCCATCAGCAACTAGACATATTTACAGGAACATATGTGATTTATAGTATCAAATCTTAAAGTCTGAGCTACACTGGAGTAGCTGGAGCATTCCAGGAATGGGAAAAGATTTGACTGTTTCTGGAACTGCTACTTTTGACACTAGAAGAGTACTAATTTCAGCAGGAAAAACACTCTGAATATGATTTTTCAAAACAGGTAAGTCACCAGTACAACCATACTTCAGTCAAGCACAAAATGACAACGTACAGTGCACAGAAACTGATGACACCAATTATCTCACAGCTTATTGTACTGAAGCAAGAATGACAAAACACATCAGCCATGAAGTGGTAATACAAAAAAGTTTTAACAGGCCTTTCAAAGACCTCCAACACAAGTTTCCCAGCATAGCAGTTAGACTGATTATTGCATCAGTACTAATAACCTGCTCAAAAAAGATCTCTCTTCTTAGAAATGGGGCAAAAAAAGGTAAAAAATATATTGGGTACATTCTATAAATGTATATCATGGTTTAATCCCAGCTGGCAGGAACATACCACGCAGGCCGTTTGCTCACTCATTTCCCCTGGACATACGTTACAGTAAAGTAAATATTGTCTTGCACTCAAAGAACAGTATGCATCTGGTATTTGACACTGAATTAAGTGGATGATATTCCTGGTTTTGAGGGTATGTATTGTCATCTATTCCTAGCATGGTTAAAAAAAGATCTAGTTCTAAATAGCCTGAGTGATTTTAGCACTCGCTTCCATTTCTACAATATCAAGAACCTGATAAGAAAAGTTGTGAGGGGGAAGCTACTGTGAATTTGTTTCAAGAGGAAACATCACTATTTTTAATCCCTTGTCCTAACAACAAAACTTCGCATGTTTTAAAATGAAAACTGCAGCTTTGCAAAACTGAGCTTACAACTTCCAGCCTTCTAAATTCTGCTTCTTCTGTGTGCAGTGTTAATTATCATATAGAAGACAGATAATTAAGCCATAGAAATCACTGCATTTCCACCTCCCATCCCCTTTTGGTTAAAAATGCAAGAAAAACATAGCAAATGAGATTTTGTCTCAAGTGTTTTCCCCCTGCTATTAAAGATGCTTCTCTGAAAGGAGCACTTGCTGGTTTTTTTGCTATTAATAATCCTCTATTTGTGACATCAGCCCATCCCCACAGCAACACAGAGTGTTTCAGCTACTGGCTTAGATCCTCTGGCTGGTTTTAATGAGAAGATGGACTAAAATCATGGAAATCTGCATCCCTCTTATATGCAAGGTTGGAAATTTGGCTAGTCTGTGTTTTTCAGAAGTAAGTTAGTGTCTCTTTGGTAAGAGGAGTGTTCACCAATTGATGAAGCAAATCTACATAAAGGTTTATTGATATGGCAGCCATTTGCCCTCACATGAGTAGAGATTAGTTGGATCAGCCCTATCATTTGCTAGTTCATGCTAAATATAGTCTGGAAGTAGCAATGGGGAGAGGATTGATGTGCCCAAGTGGAAATTCAGACAGCCTGTCATGTGCAAACCTATTATGTTCTGGACAAACCTATCTCTCAGACAAAAAAGAAAAAGGAGGAATAAAAAAGAACAAACCCCCGTGTGATATTTAGACTATTTTCATGCTGCCACTGTTAAAATCTCTGAAATACTGTGCTCAGGAGTTCTCATTAACATGGATTTTAATGGAAGATATTTGTCTGAGCAACTAAGTCATTTACGCTTACATAAGGCTGCCATTTACAGCAAGAAGTATAATGGCATCTTTGAGCTTTTTAATTAAAAATTAATTAGGAGATTTAAGAACAAACTCATTGGGGGTTACTGTACAATAACATGTTTACAAAATTAGGTCTGGGCTTTTTGTTAAGTGTTTCAATCAATTCTGTGTCTATTAAATATAATTACGTATGACGCTTCCTCAAAATTATAATGTAGCATTTAAAGAGCAGCTGGGAAAAGTCTGTAATTTTAACTCCAGAACTAGGGTAACCATTAAAATGCAAATAGGTGGAAACAGCAGTTTGTTGATGAAGAGAACCCTCAGCATAAACATTTTATCCACTAATCTTGAGATTACAAAGATTCCTTCTGTTTGTTACTACTTATTACTTTAGCCAGTGAGGTTTCCTAGAAGATGTCAGATCCCTCACAAATAATTCGCTGTTCAGAATAAAAGCCTGTTCTTACTACACAGGACAACACAGATTCACCTCTGTACATATACATATGCTAAGAATATACTATATGGAAATGTCTGCAGAGAATTAAGAAGGAAAAAAAAAATTGTTCCATTTTCATAATAGATTTACCATTTTGAAAAAGAATCTGGTATTCCACTTCTACTGTAGCTTAAACAAGTAGCTTAAATGGATCAGACCTCAATCTTCTGCCCTGATTTAGGAAGGTATTCAACCATTTGCTTAATTTTATTTTAAACAAGGAAAAGAAAGAATGAGCTGAGGTTTCAGAGATATATTTCTGGCCTGGGGATTTATTTATGCTAAATTTATTTATTCCAAAGCTTTAAATGGAGCTATTCTAATTCACTACTGCTTCTGTGAGAAGAGAATTCTATTCACTGCATTCTTTGATGGAACTATATAGATGAGCAAGTAAGTAAAGTATACTTGTTTGAAATAACTTATTTCACAAATTTAGATAAATTGAGTTTAACATCAGTTTATCCAACAGAACTAAATTAGCACAAAAGCTTGACTGAGATTACAATTTTGAATGTCAACACTGTATTGCTGTCTACAGAGAGAGATTTTTCACAAAGGTGAAGGGTAGGAGTTGTGCATAGGTAAACGACAAGCCTGGCCATGCAGCAATGCAGTTGAAGGTACAAGCAGAAACCAAGAAGTAACTTAAACATGTCACTTCTGTGAATGATACCAATGCAAGTGAAATATTGTTCGCTGTCATACTGGTGTGGGCAAGCAGAGCTTCACCCACCCCGTGGCTTCAAAGCTTTCCCTTCCAGCATACAGCAGGAGAATATGCTATTCTGTGGTTCTAGTCAGCCAGTTCCTACATTGGGATTCCACTGCCAGGCACAGAAACAACCAACCAGCCCCCCCATACATACATCCCCTTGCCATTTGATAAGGGAGGATCACATACTTAGTGTTTTGAGTGTTTGGCTCAAACACTGTTTGGTCTCTGTTTTCATTGTCAGCATCACAGTCTTTTACATCATTCAGCCCATTTCTGGGAACTCTTCTCTTACAGCCAAGACAAAGTCTTCTACCTTCATTGTTACCTAAAAGGAAACAAACCCCCCTGTTCTTACAGTTGATAAAAAAAAAAAGGCCTTAAACACCCTATTGAAAATCAGAAGATGTCATAACTTCGATTGCTCAAGGCTGCCTGTGACATATATCACACAGTGTCTTAAAACCCTGGATTAATAAGGTTACTCTCTTCATCCACATACGCTCTGCTTCAAGTTAACTAATTCATCCTACCAGTAACCTTTCTGCTTTCTTTTTATGTAACTCTTTCATGTAACTACTTGGGTTTTTTTAATGTAAATATTAGGTGTGGCTTGACAACAGCTCCATCCCACTGCCATACCTTGGCAGGCTTCTCATTCTTTGAGAGGTTGTTTCCTTGAAGGCACTGCTTAGACTTCTTATGTGTAAAAGCTAAGTGAAGGCTGTGCAGTGAGCAAAGAACTTAATTACTCAACTAAACCACAAAAGGATTCATATCTCATCTGATAAGTTTGCGACCCAGCCAAACAATTCATTAACAGATGTTTCTATTAGAGGTTTCTGAGGGACCATGAATCATTATTACGCTTATAATGACAATGCTTGGCTTAAGGCAACCAGCCTTAAAATTTCAGGAGTTCTAGATTCAGAAATATGTCAACCAAAAGGAAGAAAACAGATTTTGCTGATAAAAATCTAAATTTATACTGACAGTATGATAGACAAACTTGCTCAGGGAGAAAATGGAACCATAAAGAAAAAGACTTCATTTCACTGAAGGGAGTTTTTCAGGGTTTGGCAGCATGAAACCAGAAGAGTAATATTCTGGGATTGATTCCTCCACCCCTTTTTGCTCCCAAAGACATGAATTTTCCTGAAATTCAAAAGCATGATTTCAAAGTGAAGATCAAGAGGCAGCATGATGGACTGGGTATTCAGTGGATGAATAACCAAAGTACTAGAAAGGCTTTTAATCTATAAGGAGAAATTATCTCAAGTAGAAGTTGACAACTGAATTTAAAGAGAAAACATAGGAGACTGTGGAGGTCAGGGAAGATATCTGAGGACTGGAAGAAAGCAAGAAGGACAAGGAGGAGGATCTAAGGAGCTATAGACCAGTTGGCCTCACCTCAAGGACAAAAGCACAAACTGAAATGCATGGAATTCCACTGTAAAACTGTAAGCTTAGTCAAACATGGGAATAGCTGCCTAGAGAGGTTGTGGAGTCTTCACCCTTGAAAATATTCAACTCCTGGATGCACACAGTCGTGAACACCCTGCTCTTGTTGACCTTGCTTTGAGCAGGGTGGTTGGACTAGGTGCATTCTAGAGAGAAATAAAATTTGAGATGTGAGGGATTTTGTAGCTGTCTTTTTGACTTCCTTATTTATAAGCTCTGTTACATACTTATGAAAAGATGACTTTATCCTCCCTGAATTTAGCATGTGAGATAGTTCCATATAATCAGCATTTTCAATAAAGTAACAATTACTGAATAGCTTACTGCTGTCCAAGTATGAGCCTCTACTTGTCTTCAGCTGAAAAATCAAATTACTTCAATAGCTTTACTGAACTTTAAACGGGGCAAAAATTACAGAACCACTTAAAAAAAAATTGTTCTTTAAAACAGAGCACTTTCTTCATTCTTCCTTCAGTTTAAACCCTTATCGCAGACACTTAAGAGAACAGAAATAAAATGTGAGCATTTACTCAAGCCAAGAAAAATCCTCTAAAAAAGGTAAAGAAAACCCAACCAATTTTATTGATGGAGAACTGAGTCAAAGAGATTCAGAGCCATACTTGGAACCTCAAAGGACAACAGAACTGGAACACCAAATTGAGTTTTTTGAAGAGTCTTGGTCCAGTGCCTTTCCAGAAGTGACTTGAGAGTCGAGGTTGAATCTACTGCAACGAATGCGATCAGACTAAGGTGATAAATGCCAATTGGCAGAAGTGGAGTGTGGGCTTCTAGCAAGCAGCATTTTAAACATTCTCCTTAGTTTAAAATTCTGTGGAGTTTGCTTATCAGGCTTGGGACACATTAAGTAACACAAGATTTGCAGGGAATATCTTTACTGCACAATAAATCCTTTGCCTGGCAATACTGAAGCTATAAACTCCTTTAAAGGTATGAAGAAACCAACATCATAATTCTACTGGCAGTGCAATTGTACATTACTAAAAAATATGTGTTTTGGTAACAGCTGTACTTTTTTGTTGTTATTTTAAAAGCACAGCCATTGTCTCCTTAACATCCGAAGAAAACAAAAACTAATTAGAAAAATAAGGATAAAATTTTATTTTTAAAATTTTCCTTCCTTTAAAAGCAAATAGTTTTACATTTGCCGTTTTTACCAATTTCCTTATTTTTACACAGAAAAGGCTTGTCTAAATTTTTGGAAAGTTGGTAAAGAAAACAAGTATGAAAATCTAGAGTTGCCCATGTGTGAAAAATATTTTTTTTGTTCTAGCTTGTTTCCATGCAATAGTGCTGATTTTCATCTGGCTGCCACTTCCCTGTATACTGACCTTTGCGTTAGGATTCATAGTTATGCCTTTAAAATAGCTGTAAGATGACATTAGTGTGAATGGTTTATGAAATCTTGATCAAGATGCAAAATAGGGTAGGTGAGAAGAATAAAGAGAAGGAAGAGGTTATGTATAGGCCCTGTGCTGTGTGAAGCAAGTATTTTTTAATTGCAGTTTCACCAGGGGATGGAGCTTGTTGTTAAACATTCCATTTTCAGTGCAGTATCTTTAAACCAAGGCTGGTTTAAAGAGTACTGAGTGACTTTGCCATATAGTCAACTTAATTTGTCACACTTAAATAGCTACCATAATTAATAGTTTAATTATAATTTGTAGAACCAGGGAACAACAAGGAAAAAAGCAAAGTTTAATAGTTTTGCTACCAAAAGGTGTTGAGCTTTGGTAAGTATTCAGCTGGTACAACCTGTCATGGGAAAGTAGTCTTCTAGAACAAATCACTGCACACAGAAAATTCTATACTTTTCTTTGCTACAATTCTGAGAGTAAGTGAGAGTAAGGGAAATAAATCACAAGACATCACTAATGAGGGTAAAGACTGATAATGCAACATATACTGAATTAAATCAGACTGCAGTGGTTAAGTGGCAGACAGTAGTTTGTGTTCCTAAATAATCACAAGTGCTATCATGCCCTGGGCATGAAGCAGATGTGGCATCCAAGTCTAATTAGACATATCTTAGACTGAAAGGCAAGATTCTATCAGACAATCCAAAAAATCCATGCACCTACCCAGATTTGGAAATTCTAAAACACAAGGGGTACCCCATATATATATATAAAATATTATATATATTTATCTATAATATATATTATATACACACATACATTTTATAT
>WYDI02029872.1:0-40037 GCA_009867235.2 Psittacus erithacus
CAATCTCCCTTCTGGCAGGTTAAAGCCATTCCCCTTGGCCTGTCCCTACAGGCCCTTGTCCAAAGCCCCTCTCCAGGCTTCTTGTAGCCTCTCTAGGCACTGGTAACTGATCTACACTGCCCCGAAGCCTTCTCTTCTCCAGGCTGAACAAGCAACCCTCTGCAGATCAGCTCCCACCAAAGCCATCTACTTCAAACTTGATGCACACTGTGAACAAAACAGTTTTCACATATATATGAGCATATAAAAAAAGAATGACTTTCACCACACACCTTTACATCGAGTCCCAAACACAGCTGCTTCTATTACATGCTGCAAAATTATTTTATTGCATTTAAATGGTCTTTTAATTTTTTTCCTCCAGGGGAAAACCCCCTCTAGAATAAACTAACATGCATTTTGACCTTTTGTCTTTTCTCCTGCCCACATTTTACTCCAATAACCAAAGTACCTCTTATGGATTCCCCTTTTACACGCCATATCTCACCATGTCCAAAAATAAGGCTGAACACTGTCTAAATATTGACCCAGTTAAACGAATCCTCTTCCCTCATCCACCCAGAGCACGCTGAAAGCACAGGTGCTGCATCACTACGGAGGATAAAACCCGGGGAGCACACGCAACATGTAATTCATCAATAAATGGTTCAGACAGGCAGGAGAAGCTGCAGAAATCACCCGTGGGTACGTGTAACGGCAGGAAACAACCCCACACCGCAGCTCACTGACCACAGAAACGCCTTTCGCTAGGGATTACAATTAATGCCTCCTCAAAATGACACTTTTCCAGGCAAGAGATTGATTATTGTCAGCCCATTTTTGTCCCGGGCCTTCTGATGGTGGGCAGCGCGCCCCCGGTGAGGGGAAACCGAAGCCCTCCGGGGGTATGGGGCCCTCCCGGCGCCACCCCACACCCGCCGGGCGCTCAAGGCCCGGACCCGCCGCGGCGCCTCGTCAGGCCCGCGCCCGCCACATCCCGCACTGCGGGTGGGGAGGGTTCAGCGCCGCGGCCGCGAACGGCTGCGGGGGGACGGGGACGGGGACGGGGACGTGGCCGCTCCCGCACCCGCACCGGCGCACGTACCTGCCGAGCGAGAGCCCGCTGCCGAGCCGCCGCACGGAGCGGGCGGCCATGGCCCCGCGCAGCCACGGTGCTGCCTGCAGCGCAGCGCCGCCGCCCGCAGAACTACAGCTCCCGGCAGCCCCTGCGAGGCGCGGCGGGGCCGAGCCGGGGCCGCGGGGGGAGCCGCGGTACAGTGCGTCCGCCGCTTATAGCTGTGAGCTGAGGGGTGATAATGGAGCGGGTTCAGCG
Source organism: Psittacus erithacus (assembly GCA_009867235.2). NCBI lineage: Eukaryota > Metazoa > Chordata > Aves > Psittaciformes > Psittacidae > Psittacus > Psittacus erithacus. The sequence continues at coordinate 1,313 of WYDI02029872.1, forward strand.
CTTGATCAGCAAACACCAGGCGGCTTGGCCCAGCAGGGGACCCGAGATGGAAGAAATGGTGTTTCTTATCTCTTGGTAAAGAAACATTAAATCCCACTCCCGCAAACGGTGGCGAAGTGTGCCTTTAACTGACTGCGGGAGAGGTGGGGAGGGATCTACCGGGAGTGTGCTGAGAGGACGGGAGGAATGGCTTTAACCTGCCGGAGAAGCTGTGGCTGCCCCATCCCTGGCAGTGTTCAAGGCCAGGTTGGACACAGGGGCTTGGAGCAAGCTGCTCTAGTGGAAGGTGTCGCTGCCCATGGCAGGGGTTGGAACTGGATGAGCTTTAAGATCCCTTCCAACCCAAACCAGTTTGGGGTTCTATTATATGCCTGTAGTGGTCCAGCTCCAGTTCTGCCCACCGTGGGCACAGGCTCCTTGTCTCCTTAGTGGGAGAGGTGAAGCTTAGAGAAGAGGGTTTTCACCCTTTTCTGATGGGAAATGGGGCGATGCAGCTGCAGACCTGGAGGGGACCGGAGCCGTGACAGCCAGCGCAGGGAAGCTGGTCGCAAGTACAAGCACATCAGGAACAGGGCTTTCTTGCACCTTACCCCTGGGAGAGGGCAGCCGGTAAATCCTGCCTCTGAGCTGACAGCGTCCGAGATTCCCCCGGCCCCCGGCAGCTCCGCAGGGGTGCTGAGCGCATCCCATTCCCGTTGGAGAAGCGTTTTACCCGCCCTGCCCCTATAGCCAAGGCAACGGCAGGCAGGCCGGTGCCAGCATGTTTATTGAAAGCTGCTTGCCTGGTTACCAACAAGAGGGCTTTGAAAGAGTGAGCTCCAAAGGGTAATGGTGGCAGTCGTTAGCATGAGTGAGTGACTGGCCTGCTCCCTTGTTCCCGGCACAAAAGCCTGGACCTTTCTTTTTCATTCCTATCCCTCGTTTCTGCCAGTGCTAATTGACCTTCCTCCATTTCTCTTTTCTGTTCATCCCCTCATTTGAAAGCACCTTTTTTGGTCTTTTGTGTTTTGTTTTAATGTTTAAACTTCCCTTCACTCCATTTTGACCACATGCCTTGGCAAACTGTGTCTGACTGCAGCAGCAATAGTGTGAATGCGCTGTCGGCCAGGAGACAGCCCTGTCCCTTCTCCCTGCTGCCCCCGAAGGCTCGCATGGGGCTAGGGCAGAGAGAGCAGGGCTGCCTCCAGCCTCAGCCCTTTGCAGCACTTCTAAGCTGTTTAGCAAGGTTGAAAAGTGTCCATTGTTAATTTGCTTGCAAATGCTGACACTTGAGTTTTGTTCATTCCCGAGGGAAGCCAGCATGCCCTCACCCTTACTGCCTGCAAAGACAAGAAGGAAATACTGGACAAGGACATTTGAGCTTGAGATATAAGGAACCCTGAGATAAGACCCTGCGGAGCTGGGAGCAGTGAGCAGGGTGAATGATCAGCATCTCCAAAGTGTCTGGTCCTGAGCAGCTCATGAACTCCAACACTGAGAGGGGGGCAGAAAACCCCAACGAGTCCGTGGTCACTTTGGAAAGCTTTAGACTGGCCTCCAGCATCCCCAGGGTGGCACACGCTGATCCTGATAAATCAGAGTGCATGTGGGCAGTGCCGACTGACACCCCTCTTCTTCCTTATGCACCTTGTGCTGAACTCCTGCCCCAGGGAGGCTCCCCCAGAGATGGGTTTCCCAGTAGTATGTGACCCTGATCCACAAAGGACTCCCCTTTCCCCACCCACCTCCCAAATCCCCCTCCCTCCCCTTCCCCATGGTTCATAGTGTTGCCCACGAGGCAGATGGTGCTGCAGTGGTGGGGTGTGAGGCAGCGTCTCTTTGCCCCATGCGCCTTGGAGAAAGGGGGCTTGTAGCTCGTCTGTGAGCCCCAGTGTCCATTGGGGCTTGGCAGACATTCCCGCAGCCTGGCTTAAGTCTGCTTCTTTTCCCATTCCTGCAGAGAAAGGACAAAAAGCAGAGGATGAGGAAACACTGCTGGAGAGGTGAGCACTGAGCCCTTCAAGAGCATCTCTCCCTTCTGGGGGGTTTGGACCAGTCCAGCATCTTCAAAGGCGGGGGTCACCGCTGCCTTAGGCATTGTAAAAGCAATGCTTTTGCCCCTGCCTACCCAGCCATGCACTTCCCAAATCTCTTTGCAAGCTGGGATCATGCCAGCAGTGAGTGCTACTGTGCTGGGTGAGCCTTGCTGCAGGGGACCGTGGCAGTACCCCTTGCTTTTGGGGTACGGAGCCAATCCCCAATCCCCCAATTTCACGATCAAGCAAGGGGGACAGGACAAAGGCTGAGATTTCCCATGGGGCCAGGGAGGAGAGGTAAGGTGAAGCAGGACCTTGGCCTTCCGCAGCACGTTCCCCTTGTTGGCAGGGAGTATGGAGGGACTTCTTTTCCTCAGTTCAGCTGCACAGTTAACAGGGACCAAGTGCTCAGGGGTGCTCCCGTTTGGCTTGTTTGTAGCTTCCTGTAATAAAAAGGGAGCAAGAAGGACAAGGATTTAGGAGATCCAGGGAACAAGGGCAGCCAGGAAGAAAAAAAAGCACAAACTCTTGAGGTCCAAACTGATGTGGCCGAACCTAACTGATGCTTTGCTTCCCACCTCTGTCTACAATGAGATGAAGGGGCAGGGTTATCCCCTCTTCTCTATGTGCTGCTTCCCCCACCACCCAAGCATCATTGCTAGCGGAAGCTGGACAGAGGAAGAAGGGATGCATACCCACCCCATTCTCAGCCTTGCTGGTCACAGCCAGCCCCAGGGCTGGGCCTCCCGCCAGCGACTGCTTCAGCCGCTCCTTCACTTCGGTCAGCTTCAGCTCCAGGTCGACGCGTCTCTCCTCCTTCTGCCGGCACTGCTCCTCCAGCACCGCCACCCGCTGCTCCAGCTCCTGCAGCTTCGTTCCTGCTTGCACAAGCACACCAGCTCAGCGCCTTTGCTCAGGGATCGAGAAGCCAGCCATCCTCCTCTGTTGGGACACTAGATGGGGCTGCCAGCCTGGCAGCGTGCTGCAGCCAGCCCGGCTCACAGCCACAGTGCCACCGCCAGCCCAGTGTCCCCAGCTCGGCACCAGAGTGCCTTCAAGCAGCCACAGCTGCAGCACCTGGATGGCACCAACCTACCCGTGCTGCCCTTCATGGCTTCCCGCAGCTCTCGCTTCTCTTTCCGCAGCAACACCAGCTCGCTGCGAATCGATGTTTTCTCCTTCTCCAGCTTCTCCTTCTCTGTCAGAAATTGCCTGGCATCCTCCTCCGCCCGGTTCTTCCCGTACCTGTACTGGTTGGCATCTGCATGCACAAGGAGAGCCTGTCAGGAAGGCTCTGGGTCTGGCTGCAACCAGGCCAGCTGAACCGGCACAGCACAACCCATCACCCATGTGCTGGGGTCAGCCAGCCCCAGCCTGGCTGCAGACCCCCCTGGGGAAGCAGCATCCCCCCGCCCTGGCCAGGGTCCCCATGGATGTCTGTGGCTCCGGCCCCCACTCACTCGATGCGTGCCTCTTGACTTTCACTTGCGGGTCCACCCGCCGTGACTTCTCACTGCAGGAGGACGCATGGCGCTTCACCTGCGCGGCTGCCGGCCGCTCCTCGGCCTGCGGTGGGACAGGAGGAGAGCGTGCTGTAACACCCATGGGGCCATCACAGGGCATCTTCTGTAGCCCGGCCACAGTGGTGGGAGAGCACGAGCCACAGAGCCTCACCCACCTGAATCTTCTCGTAGGGGACATCATCGTACACCACACGGGAGGAGTCTGGCCGGTGATCCTGGGAGGAGCTGGCCCACCTGCAGGAGGAGAGATGGGGTCTTAGCTTCCATTTGCCAGCCCCTCAGAGACCCATTCCATCGCAGGATTCCTGCATTGCGTTCCCAGCTTCACTCATGAGCACTCTACCCTACCCTGCCCTACTCACTCTACCTTACCACGTATATCCCTTGAGTCCTTCATCAGCACTGATGAAACACTTTATGCTTTCCAGTCTTTACAAGGGAAACTGCCCTGCTTTGGGCTGCCCAACCTCTGGGGTGCTGGCTTTCCCCACCATCACAGCACAAACAGTAACCTAGTCTGGGCCTTTTCTAGGAAACACAAGGGCTGATGATCTCCGTCTCTGGCCCAATGCTCTGCCCCCAGCACAGACCCTTGCCAGCCGGCACAGCAGGACAGCCTTACAGGTAGGAGTGCCTCACAGCCGTCACTATGTTGGCAATGGTCTCCACATCCACATAGTCATAGTGCAGGGCCTCTGGCGCTGTCTGTGAGCCCGTCTCCACCAAGAGGAGACCCAGCCAGCGGCCCAGGTCTTCGGAGCAGCTTGCCTGTGGGAGAGAAAAGGGGTCAGGGTGTATGCCCAGCTCCTGACCCCTCGTCCTCACTCCTGTCTCCCAACACAAAGCCCTGCTATGGAGAAGTGCTTTCTGACATGAAGCATGTGTGCAAGACTTAGGAGGGTCTAAGAAAGCACACAGGCACATGAGAGGAGGTCCCAAGACCCCCAGCCCTGGGCTTCCTTGACATGCAGGGGAGGGAAAACACAGCACTGCTTGCATGCAAGTGTTGGCCATCACAGGAGATGCTCCCCAACACCCCCTGCCCACCCCACTGCCTGCTCACCTCCAACGCCACCACCTCCTGCCCGTTGCGAAGGATACGGAAGGCAAAGGGATGTTTGGGGCCCAGCCCTGGGACCACCTCGCAGCCCCGGAGCACGACGGCATTCACGTGTGTTCTCAGGTCGGTGCGGTCCTTGTGGAAGTAGAGGGTGTTGCCCTTGAGGCGACACCAGCGCTCCTTCCAGCACTGGTTAACCAAGACGCTGAGGTAGCCTGGAAGTGGCAAGGCCAAGGGAAGGGTCTCAGACATGGCTGCACAGAGATTACAGCATGGCTCCCTACTTCTTTGGTCCTTGTGTGCCTCAGTTTCCCCACAGAGAGCCAGCAGGGACACCCTGGTTCCAGGTGAGGTGCCAGCTCAGTGCCACACAGTGACCTCAGCCTGTTTTCTGGACACAGGTATCAGTGGAACACGGTTCCCCATGCACCGCAGCTATTTGGAGAACTGGGACTGGGCACCATTTCATAGCCTGAGGCACATCACAGCCCTGGAGCAGCTCCATGCCCTTGCCCCAGCCCTACTGCCCTTTTAACCCCTGCCTTCCCCCTATATGGGAGGAAGGACGCTGTTCCCCACTGCTCCCAGCCCCACATGAGCCGAGCCCTCTCTGCCCCAGCCCGCACGAACCACAGCAGGGGATGTCCTCCTCGGTGGAGGAGGTCTGCGTGTCCTCGGGGGAAGGCTTCTTCTTGGAGAAGCTGATGATCCTGGTGATCTTCTTCCCCGCCGCGCGGCTCATCGAGCCCTTCAGGTCAGCCAAGCCGCTCTTTTTGCCCTTCCCTGGAAGGAGGACAGGGTAGTTGTGTGCCCCTGTGCGTTTCATGGCATCCACCTCACTGGGAGAGGATGCTCTCAGCTGTGGTGCACACAGATGACCCTCAGCTCGGGGACAGCCAGCCTGGCTGGGGCAGGGACCATACCATGCTCGCCAGGCTCTCTGCGTGCCACCGTGGAGCTGGTCTCACCCATGGCCACGCTGTCCGAGTCAGAGGTGTGCTTCTCCTGTGACAGACGCTGTGGGAGAGCAGAGCAGGGACCTTGTCAGCAGCATCCCCCTGTCAGCAGTATCCCTCTGTGCTGCCCCAGCAGCAGCCATTACCAGCCCTTCAACCCTTCCATGCATGTGTCATGGTGCCAGGGGAGGGGAGTCCCGTTCCCCATCTCCAGTGGCACAAAGCCCCATAAGCCCCACAGAGCTGCTGCAAGGATGAGGATTCCTTGCCCAGCACCAGGAGCTTGGTGTTTTCAGCCCCACATTCCCCAGTCTTGGCCACAGCTGCCCCATGCAGCACTTCAGTGAGGTGGTTAGAAACCATCACCTTATCCAGGTCCATCTTGCAAGGCATCACTGGGGAGGTTGGGGCTTCCATCCCGCCTGCGGCCGGACTGCTGGCTTCCTTTATCACCTGTGGAGACAGCCCCCAGCAGACACTCAAAATGGACCCAAGGGACAGAGCTACTTCCCCTGGCTCGGCATGCTCCCATCTTACTGCCAATGTGAGGCTGAACCACCGGGATGTGTCTTGTCCTGTGCAGAACAGGCCGGCAAGCCCTGCTGAGGGCACAAGCCCAGCTTGCTGAGGGCGCACACACCTCGGCCCCTTCAAAACTGCAACTGGTTTTGCAGATTTTGTCAGAGATTTAGGAAATCTCTGTCAGTCAGAGGTGAGGGCCATGGGTGCTGAGCCACAGCCATCCTGCCAGCACAGGACAACCTATGACCCCCTGTTTTACAAGCGGGCACAGTGTGGCTGCGTAAAACAACCCTGTTCTCCCACATGTGGGGCAACAGCTGGGTTTGTGGTGAGCTCAGAGGCTCCTTTCCCACCATGGCCCCAGCCTCCTGCCCCTGAACAAAGGCAGGAAAGGGCCATGGGGAAGAGGAGGGGGAGAGCAAACATCCTCACCCACGGGGGCTATCAGCACTGGAGACGCCCCTGCAGTGGGAAGCATCTGGCCAGCCCCCCAGACGATAAGAGACGGGAGCAAAGCCCCCTTCCAGGGGGGCAAAACCTTTCCCAGGGCTGTGGTACCTTCAGCCACTCCTCCGCCTGCTCCTTGCTCTGCACGGCCAGCACCAGCGCCTCGGCCCCCGGCAGCGAGAACCGCAGCTCGTGCTTCTTGCGCCGCCCGTCCTTGGGGACGTAGATGACATTGCAGGTGCCCAGGGGCACCTCCACGTGTGGCTGACGGTCCTTGGAGCTCTTGTAGCACTAGGGGAAGCAAAGGGAACTGCTCAGGGCTCAGGCACTGGCAGAGCTGGGGTCCCTCTCAGGTGGCACAGATGGAGGTGGCTCGGTCTCTGCACCAGCCTCAGTGGCAGAGGGCTGCAGGGTGTCCCCTCGCTCCATGGCATCTTAAAAAAGGGGACTCCTCCATGTGCTAGTAAAAGAAGCAAGGGCAGCCTCTGCATGCGCTGCAGGGCAGTGGCAGTCTTGGCTTGGATAGTGCTATTCTTCTTCAGCTTGGACACAACCACCCTCATAACCCACCGACAGGTTTCTGTCGCGCAGCAGCTCTGGGCTCACCAGCAGTTTGTTGTCCCGTACGATGGTGAGCTGCTTGGCCCACTGTCCGAAGCGCTTCTTGCGCAATAGGAAAGCACAAATCCTGCAGTCCTTCACCAGGTTCATGGAGGCTTCCTCTGATGGCCACTGGTGTGTCAGCTGCTGGCTCTTCCCCTCCTCCTCCTCCTCGTCATATGACTCGTAAGAGCTGCTCATCGCATCCGAGTCATTGTCTGGAAGGAAGCAGGCGAGTCACCCCAAATGGCACCCCAGGTCCTGCCTGCCAGGCTCCTCCCCACACTGCTCCGGGGCAGAACCTGGGCTGGGTGCTGGGATGGCAGGACTTCGTGTCATCCTCTGCAAACAGCAGTGTTTTGACCCCAGCAGGCTTCATTTCCCTTCCAAACCAGGCAGGATGCTCATGGGCTGAACGCCAGTCCCAGGTGCATCTGTTCAAACCCCTGGGATGGCTTATTTCTTTGTGAGGCTCCAACTTTGAAAGCCTGGGTTAAACCTTCTACCTGCATCAGAGCATCCTGTGCTGGCCCTCTGCGCACACCTCCCGCACAGGGCATGGAGGAGCAGGGCTCTGCACTGGTGTCTCAGACCTCCTCTCCCATGGCAGAGGCAGCTCACCCAGGTCATGTGAGCTGCACAGTCAGGAACACACTTTCCCCATGGTGGTGACAGACATGGCACCAGTTACATCCCTTCTGCAGCGCAAGGGCTCTGGCTGCCATGGCAAACAGCACCTCATGCTCCTTGCTCTTTGGCCAGCACACTCTGATATGAGAGGTTCTCCAGCCTCAACCCCACCAGCCCCAGGACCAATGCTCAAGCCCCATCTCAGGGCTGGATTTTTGCTGAAGTGAGGGCACCAGATGCTTACAGGAGGTTTTCTGCTCCCCATTCATCCTGGTGACAGGGTAGCTGCTGTCTGCATCCTCGTAATAGCCATCCTCGATGGAGTTGGGGGGGCTGGAGCTGTCTGCGGAGGAAGCAGGGGGCAGCAGGGGCTGTTAGAGGGTTGTTAGGGGCTGTTTTCCCCCAAGGATGCTCTGAGCAGCGAGCTGTGATCCAGGACAGAGCAAAGCAAAGCCTCCCAGGGTATCTAAACATCAGCTCCCTGTGGATCCAGCCTCTTCCCACCACTCCCTTCCCAGTCAAGCCAGAGCAAACAACTCCCTGCAATAACAGCGCAGCGGGATGGGAAGGGAGCAAGACAGGAGCAACGCTGGTGGGAGCAGTGGTGCTTCCTTCCCCAGGATGAGCTGCCAGGCGGGTGGGCAGGCAAGGGGGTGCAGAGGGCAGATTTCGGGGCTCCCCCCCCTTCTGTCACCCCTGCACAGAGCAGGACTCACTGCGGGAAGTGATGTACTCAGGGGCCTTGCCAGGGCCCAGGGGCAGGGCTTCCTCGTAGTAGTCCTCAGGCGGGGGAGTGGTGGGCAGTGGTGGGGCAGGGTCCACAGGAACCTGCGTCAGAAACACCATGGCATTAGCAGAGAGGGTCATGATGAGTCCCAGTGGTGACACGGGACAGGAAGGGAACCCAGGCACCGCCAGCTCCCCATGCGGGTGCAGAGCAGACCTCGTGCAGTCAGGGACTCACAGGTTTTGCCATCTGGGTCCTCGCCAGCTCCGAGCCAGCACCTTCACTGGTGTCCCCCTCCTCCTCCTGCATGTCCTGGAGATCCCGCAGGTCACAGTCTGCCCAGGGTAAGTGAGAGGGTGAAGGGAGCAGGAAACCCCAGGGCTGGCCTCCCCAGCCATACCTCCAGGGACCCTCAGGCAAGCACCCATGGCCCTTCACTGGGAGGTTGCTGAGTGATGGCACTGCTGGTGCATGGACCCCAATGGCCAGCCCCCAGACAGCGATGAGGGAGTGGGAGCAAGTGCCTGGGGTGATGATGCCCACTCCAGACACAAGGATACAGCTTTCACCCTCCTTCCCCGGGCATCCCCAAGAGCCTCTGCTGTCAGCAGGGGTCCCAAGACATACCAAACTCCTCAAAGAGAGACTCCACGAAGCTGGTGCCATTGCTCAGGGAAGCTGTGTTGACATACATATAGTCCACGTCCTTCCCTGGGAGGAAGGGGATGCTTTCAGCCTGGGGGCGGCTGGGACAAGCACTTGGCACCCTTCCTCCCCACAGACACCAACCCAAGGCACAACCCAGCTCACCCCACCATGCCACAGGGCACCCCTCCAGAGCAGCACCAAGGGAGTGTAGGAATCCCCAGGGATGCTGCTCTCCTTAGGAGGGCAGGAAGGTGGGAAGGCTGTGAAGCCCCAGGTCCTCCTGCCCTTCCCACGGAACCCCCTGCGCTCAGCAGGCAGGAAGACCTCTATGGAGAGGGAGCAGCCCCCTGCAGCCATGGCAAGTCTGACACCGGCCCCTGCATCCAGAGCAGGGTGAAGCTGGGAAGTGAGACCAGAGAGCAAAGTGTCCCAAGGAGGCTGAGCATGAGCTGGGCACTGGGCACAGAGGCAGAACATCCTTGCCATGCAGAACGTGTTCCTGCCCTGCTGGGGATTTGGCCAGGATCCCTCTGGGGCAGCTGCCAGCCCTGGGGACAGCCACCACGCATCGCAAGAGCCAGACACAGACCTGCGGGCGGCTGCAGCTTCTGCAGGATGGTGGACACAGCCAGCTTCTTCTCCTGCGTGGTGGCACTCAGGTACTCGTGGTCCAGCAGCTTGAGCAACACGCTGAGCTCTGGCAGGAGCTGGTCCAGCACTGGAGAGAGCAGGAAAAAGCCCATCAGCCAGGTTGGTAGCATTGAAACCAGGCAGAAGGGGTTGGAACATATGGAAGACCCCGGGATGTGGGTCTTTCCCAGCTGACCCAGCACGGCTCAGGTGGCATTTGCTAAATGCACACGTGCTCCTTCTGTGCACAAGCTCTTTCACCTGCACACAGACGCCAGGATGCAGCCTGCTGAGCCTGTGAATGGGAACTCCAGCTCTGCGTGCTACTGGACCAGTATCAAAGGGCTGAGGACACATATTTTTCCACACAGATGAAACTACACCTCTGTCTGCCCAACACCCATCGCTGTTGTTGGTGCCCCCTCACTGTGAAGGGCGCTCGGTGGTGATGAGGGAAGGAAAGAAGGAAGGAAAGGAAACCCTGATGCCATCTCCAAAGCCACCTGGCAATGCCACCCAGGGAGATGCCCCCCTCCAGCTGGAGGACATTCATATTCCTCTGCTGTGCTCAGCCCACCTCCACATGGTGCCCATACACAGGCTAGAGCCTTCCTCCCCAAGCTCGCCAACAGCAGCTCCTCTGCCCTGCTGACACTCCTCCCCTGTATCATCCCAGCTCATCCACAGCACTCCAACCACCCCACTCTTAACTCCATGCGGGGAGTCACTGCCCCAGCTGACAGTCCCTGCCCAACAGAGGCACCTGAAAGGTGCCTGAAAGGTGCCTGGGAGCATGGAGGGGCTCTCCCCACCCAGCTCTGTGTTGCTGGTCCAACCCACACAGCCCAAGATGCAGCCAAGAGGGTCAGAACAGTGGAAATATTGGCAAAGAGGAACCGCGCCAGAAGCCACCGCTCATCCGCTTTCCAGTGTGTGGGAATCACAGAATCAGCTAGGTTGGAGAAGACCTTTAAGGTCATCAAGTCCAGCCATTAATCCCAGTACTCACCAGCTTCTGGGCTGCTGCTGCACCTGAGCACAGCATCATCCCAGCAGACAGAAGGGAGACAGGGAGAGCCCAGCAAAAAGCAGGAAAAGAGAATTTGCCACAAATCACCGTCACAGGCACAGCACGAAGTTCTGGGTCTCCTTTTTGATGTGGTGATCCTTGGGCTAGTTTTTTAGCACCCAGCAGCTGTGGGGCTACCCACTCAGCAAGGCTCCAGAAAACACTTGGGTATTTGCATATCAGAGCACAGCTACACAAACAATTTCATCACTGAAAGCAGTATTTATGGGGCTGGCAGTGGCTGACCAACACATTAGCAAGGGATGGGAAGGATGGGGAGGACCTGAAATCTCTCCTGAGCTCCCACACCCCCAGTTCTGTGCATGCACCACCATCCTCATCCAGGTCTCTTCCTATACCCATCTCCTCTGAGCAGGATAGGATGGAACTGAGCTGAATCCGAAGCCAAGTTTCTGTTTTACCCAGGACCACGGGTAAAACCAGATGCCCAGGGTAGTCCTGCAGGGTGCAGCGGCTGCCAGAGATACATTGGAGAGACTGAGCTCAGGGACACCAGCAAACCTGTGGCCCTGGAGGCCACAGAGGGCAGGATAAAGCTGTGGTTTCTTCCAGTGCAAGTGTGAGCAGGATCCCTTCCCTCTGCAGAAACTGAAAGTCATCATGGCACAGCTGGGGAGGCATGCAGCTGGCTTTGGGTCTCCAGGGACAGTAGGAGAGGCCAGAGGTGATTGCAAGGACGGCTTGGATATGCTGACTGATGGGGATGGCTGGCGAGGAGGAGAGATCATGCCCCAGCAGCACAGAGCATAGGGGACCCCCCGTCTGGGCTGTGCCCATCCCCACCACCGGGTACTGGGATCCCACAGCAGTGAGGGCTGGCATGGGGTGTATTTCCCAGGGGAAGAGCATGATGTGGCACTGCTGCATCTGACAGGATCCTCACCACTCGTGTTCTTTAAGAGCCTCTGGTGGGCCCTATCCAAACACCACGTCTACTCTGCCCAACACCCATCCAAAACTGGGCTGCTATGGTTTGACCCAGGAGCTTGGGTGCCCACCTTCCACCCTTTGGGCCACAGCACAGAGCATGGGGTGAGTCTCCTAGGAGCTTGGGTGCCCACCTTCCACCCTTTGGGCCACAGCACAGAGCATGGGGTGAGTCTCCCAGGACTGGCAGGAAGCAGGCTGGCACTGCTGCCCAAAGCAGGGACAGCACAGTCAAACCAACTGCTGTTTTCAGCTGAAGGGAAGCCAAATGTGAGTGGGTTGATATAGATCAGCATGCGGCCAAGATGAGCCCCTGGGCAAGGAGACAGTGTGCCCAGCTCCAAATCCCTGCCTCCCCAGGACACAAGGCAGGATGCGCCTCACAAGTCTCTTCCTGCCGCCCCAGCCGATGGGTTTCTATCTCCGCAGACCTTCTGCTTCCTCCTCCCTCCCCAGCGCCAAGCTAAACAGCAGCCTCAGCCCTTTCGGCAAGAGCAGCTTTGCCAGCACACATCTCCTGTGGGCCGGTCAAAGCAGGACAGGTAACCTGCAGGTGGGGCGCAGAAGTCTCAGCACAGCTCCAGAAGGAGCTGACAGCATCCCCCAGCCCATAGGAAAATAGAGAGCAACCACAGGGGAAGTGGGGGTCCTGCTCCTTGGGCTGGAAAAGCATCTCACAGAAGACAGGCAGCCACAGGATGCAGGTCCTGCTGATGCTCTGCTCACTGCCACTCTCCACCATGCACCTCCTGGGACAGGGACCTGCTCTGCCACGCAAGAACCTCATGCATGATGATTGAGGGTAAGCACTCAGTTCTCATGGCCCTCTCTTTGCCCCTCTGCAGAGGCAGGGAGGGAGGGAAGGTGCTCCCTGGGATGTTTGCAGAGTGCAGCACAGGCAGGAAGGGAGCAGGCTCCTGCTCAGCAATGTGGTGATGGTCTCCCACCCGGGTCAGATGCCCTCCCCTTCAGGGCTTGACAGGGCAGGGGACTAGCAAGGAAGCAGATGGGACAAAAAGCAAAATGCTCCCTGTCCACTCAGCACCTGCAGGCATCTAAGGAGATACCCATCTTCCTGCTGCCCCAGCTCAGCGTGCTCTCAGCTGACCACAAGCTCCCACAGAGGAGGTGGGGACCAAGTGCACTCCCTACATCAGCCTCCCAGAGCACATGGAAGCCCAGGCCATGGTGCTCACCAGCATCCCTATCCTCTGCCCTGTGTAGGACATCTCCCATCACAGCCACCAGCTTTTGTGCCAAGGCTTCAGACCAGCTGAGGCCAAAAGGGCAGGCAGGTTCCTATTAATAGTGACAAAGCAGGCAGCGAGGGGACCCTGCTGCACACAGGGGATGAGAGTGGCTGATAAGGGAGGCTTGTGGCTGGCATAGCAGGCGGATGAGCTCATCACAGCGCCCTGAGCACCCAGTGCTGAGCTGGGCACACAAAGCAGGGTGAGCACTGAAGGCTCCTTTGTTTCCCCCAGCTGAGCTGTCCCCTCTATCTCCCTTGTTAAACATCCTCCAAAACACAAGGCAGTAAAAGAGGCCTGCAAAGCAGGAGGGCACAGAGCTGCAGAGTCGAGCCCCTGCTCAGGGCCAGCACAGGAAGGGAAGGAATTCATTTCCTACACTCGTTAGTCTTCCAGCGTAAATCAAGTCAATGGGATGGCTGCAGGAAGCAAGAGGAGATTGCTCCAGGCAGGAGGGCAATGGGGACTGATGTGATTGACCCATAGTAAGCTGGTGAGCAAGGAATAGCACATTGCTTCTGCAATAGCCACTGATGGGGCAGGGACACCTCCATCCTCACACCCACCTCTGGTACTGACAAATGGCTCCCACCTGCTTCCTTCTGTGGCTTCTCCTGCAACTGACATCCTGTGGGATTGCACTGCTTTGCTGGGATCAGGCTCTGGACACAGGCATCCCAGCACAGGGAGCGGAGCCAGCCTCCCCTCCCAGGAACTAGCTCCTCTCCATGCTTGCAACCTGTCCCGCTGTGTGGCGGGATAGGGAAACGTCAGAGAGGCCCCTGAGCCTGGGAAGGCCAGAAGCCGGGGCAGCAGATGGCTTTAGCATTAACTAATGGGCTGGATGGGCTGGGGGCAGCCAGGGTAGCTGGATGGGATGGGGTGAGCAGGGGAACCAGCACCAGGATGCTGCTGCTGCTGTTCACAGCAGGGCAGTGCTGCCCTGGCAGCAGCACCAAGCACGATGCTGGCAAAGGAGATGCATCTCCCCCCAGCACCCCGCCACCCCTCTTCACCCTGCACCCAGGCCAGCTCTATTTTTAGACCCCACAAACACCCCCCTCACCCCAGGGACCGGTTTCCACAGCACAGAGATAAGGGTCCAGGCACAGCCTGCAGCTGCAGAGCCCTTCTCCCCCTCCCCGGCCTCTGCTCCTTCGCAGAGCAGGAATCAGGTCTTGCTCCAGCAACCTGCAGAGAGGAGGAAGAGGAGGAGGAGGAAGAGGCTCTGGCCAAGCCAGAGCAGGAGTTTCCTGGTGTTCAGACCCGGCTTTTGCCGGGGGGGAGATAAGACAATGGATGTGGAGTTGACACCCCCAAGCAAAGCCGCTCTGCAGCCTGAAAGAGAGCCCCGGGAAAGGGAGATGCTGTTTCACAGCACCATAATGCTGGGAGGCTGCTGCAGTGGGAGGTGAATGGGGACCTCCATCCTGCGGCCGCGGTTCTCCTGTCCTCCTCCTGCCCCCGGCCACGCTTCCTCCAGCGCCAGGTGAAGGCTGGGGGTGAGAGGGAAATCGGATGCTGGGAGTAACCACCATTGTTTGTAGCTAAAATAAAGCCCAAGCAAAAATAAACCCTTCCTGTTGGCACGGGCGGGCCCTGGGATGCTCTGCCTGCTGCGCGGGGCTGCTTAGAGCCATCAACACCGGTAAACAAGTGTTTATGGCTCCTGGGATGCCATCAATCGGTGGGGTGTGGGCCAGGGGAGGGGGCACAGCAGGGAACACCCCAGCCCCAGGAGGGAAGTCACCTGCCCTATGGGATAAATCATCGCTGCTGAGGGAGTTGCTTGTAGCTCACGAACAGCTCTGACCTTTCCACGGGCTGACGTTGACAAGTGACACCCAGGCACCAGGATGTGCCTCCATTCCTCACTGCCTGTCCCAGCACAGTCTGTGGGCATCACCAAAGGGGTGATGCCTTAACTGGACGTTGACAGTTCCCATCCAACGTGCTGCTTCCCACCTCAGCAGGGCCAGCTTTCCCCCACCGCGGCTCCTTGAGGAAAGCCGTGGCCTCTTGAGCTCTCGGGGCAGTTCCTGTTCCCGTTCCCATTCCCAAGGAGGTTTCTTTCCGATGGGGAGGAGGCAGGCTCGCAGCCGGTGAGGAAGTGCCTTGGCGGGGGCAGCGATCCCAGAATTGTTCCTTTGTGCAGGAGCAGGAGGATACCCCACTGCCTGCCTACCCCACTGCCTGCCTGCTCCCTGCCTGCGGCCACTGCTACGCCGGCGCGGGCACAGCACCCTGCCAAACAGGCAGGGGAAGGAAGGGCAGCGCTCAGCCCCGAGAGGCAGCAGGGATGAGCAGAGCATCCTTGCCAGCCTCCCGGCCAGACATCACCAGCTGGGTGTGGGGCAAACTGGGATGAGCTGATGCGGCCAGGAATGCCAGCCTGGAAAGTACCTCCTGCTCCCTGCAAGGCTGTGGCAGCACCTTATCGTGCTCCAGCCCGGAGGGTATTTAGGGAAAAGCCAGCCATTAACGATCACACTTAAACTCTGGCAACATCCCGCAACAGTGGAAGATTTGCTAAGGGGCTACTCAATGGACATGAATCATCTCCTCCCTGGAAACAAGGGCCCCTTGAGCGGGGCGGATGGAGGGAGCACGTCTGCATCCAACAGTGTCAGCAGGAGCCTGAGCGCTTGGGGCTGTCTCCTGCATGGCCAGGAAGCCTCCACCCTCCCAGCTCTCCAACTGCTCCAGCCGGAGCCTCTTCCCACCCCTCACTGTGATTAACCACCTTGCTGTTAGCCCCAGGACCTGGCAGCGTCCCTGCACCCCCTCGGCACCACAGCAGCATCTCCAGTGCTGTGAGGAACAAAGCGAGCTTGTCCCTCAGACTCCCAGCCGCCTCCCCACAGCACACCCCGCACAGCCAGGCTGCACCAGGCAGGACACACATCTCCTGGGGATCTCATCGTCCTGACCTCACAGTAACTAATATCCTTAGCTGATAACCTTGGAAAATCAATCCCGAGAGATGAATGTGAAACCTACTTGCTCAAGGGGGCAGGAGGTCTCTGCCTGCTCTCCTTCCCAGCACAGCCTCCCACTGGCTTCTGTCCTTAGATGAAGGAGCCCACAGGGTTTGTGGGGCCCCTCCATCCCACTCCAGAGCTGGGAAAGGGGAGATGAGCAACCAGAGAGGTTAAATAGCAAGAAAGCTGCCCTGGCTGTGCCTCCTTCATCTGTAGCCCCATCTGCTCCAGATGCACACCCCAATGCTGACAGCAGCTCAGGAGGGGATGCCTTTCCCAGCACAGCTCCAGCTTTCAGCAGTGCTCGTGTGAAGGGTCCTGCATCTGCCCCAGTGCCCTTGTCAGCAGCAGCTCCTCTCCCCAGTATAAATAGCCCTGCAGAAAGCCTTATCGCACAGCCTGGCTCGCAGCCGCTCACATCCCAGCAGAGACCAGCCAAGCAGCAAGTCTAGCCTGGGGCCGGGTGGCAGAGCTATCCTTGCAGCCAGGCTGTCCGCAAGCCCTTCACCCTGTCCCTCTGCACAGGATGGGTTTCTCAGTCCTCACCGCCACCCAAAAGGGGAGAAGAGCAAGCGGAGCTGCTCTGCCCAGCACACCCAGCCAGACACAAGGGAGCTGATCACAGAAGACTCCAAACATCCCCATCCTACTGCACTGTTTTCCAGAGGAGAGACAGTTTCACATCCTCTTCTCGGTCTTAAACTAGAAGACAGGAGTCCTGAAAAGAAAGATGTGTAATTACAGGCTGACAGAGCTTACAAAAGGCAAAGATTATCACCTGCATTCATGCCCCTGCCAGCTCACACACAGCAAAACCCATCCCTCGATGCTGTGGGGCCAGTCAGGCCTCTTCTGTATGTAACCAGATTAAAGGAGGAACTGGAGAACAAGGGGATGGTGGTGGTTCCCTTTGCACCCAGCCCTGTGCTGGCAGTGCACCCCTCTCACTATGGCCCACAGGGAGGGGTGCAGCTTTGCAGCCCCCAGCTGGTCCAGGCTCTCCTGGGGACACTCAGAGCATGGCTGTGGGTGGAAAACCAACCCTTCAACAGCAGCAACTGCATGTCCAGGGCTCTGCTTGATGCCCAGTCCCCTTGGTGTCATCTCCCAGGGAGCCCCCAACAGTGCCATGGGGATTGAAAGCCTCTTGCTGGCCTGCAGGATATGTCCTTCCTTGCAGCAGTTTGCATCAAAGCAGAGCAGCTTCACAAGTGGTGTAGGTAATAATTAACAGCCTGATTAAACTACTCACAACCATATCCTGTGACCCAGGCAGATAACCATTCTCCAGTGCCCCACACTGCAGCAGGACTTCTCCAGTTGCTGTTTCCCCTTCACTGATGGCTTAGCAGCTCTTTCCTCACCTCCTGGAGAGGACTGTTTGCTTTAGCTCACCAAAAGCAAACTTTACCCCTCTAAACCCAAAGGGGCTGCATCTTCCCCCACTCCAGAGGAGCAGGGGCTGGTTTCTCCATCACCCTGCTACTGCTGAGCACAGCAACAAGTCAAGCAGATAAAAGCACCCAGGTGAGATATCCCTGTGACCCTGCTCATGTCCCCAGGCAGCGCATGGGCAGCCTCCTCCCTGTCTGCTCATCCCTTAATTCCTGGGGGCCTCCTAACCCCAGGAACAAGTTGTTTCCAGCCACAGCTCAGCCCAGTTAACACAATTAGCTCTGCAAATACACCTGAACCAGATTCAGTACTTCCAGGCTGCATTTCAAACCTCAGCACTGGCCTCAGTGGGTACATGGCAGGATGCTTGGCCAGACCAGCCTGGGGCTCGGAGGCTGCTGGCTGGAGAATACATTTAAATAATGAATGAAAAAGAAAGGTTTGAGATGCCCTTTAAAGGAATAGTCAGGCAGGGGTGAGACCTGCTGAGTAATGTATAAAGAACAAGCTGCAGGCAGAGGGGAGATGTTAGCATTAGTCAGAACCAGAATAAACTCTGCTTCCTCCAACCTGAATTTTGGTGTCTGCCTTTTCCAAACAAACTCTGCAGCGCAGGGAGCAGCAGGTTGGCCTGGGCTTCCCACAGACACTAGGATTGGCCCTGGAACCAGTGCTACAGCATTTACCCACCCCTGTGACCACCCGCCGTGGCAAGCACAGCATCAGGAATCCACCCCCAGTCACGGCTTGCTGCTATCTCGGAGCTGGAGGGACCTGAAGCTTTCACTTCTCTGTAGCCCTTCATCTCCACCAAACCTCAGGCTGCACAACAGCAGGAATTACAGCTAATTGCAGGCACCGGGGTGGGAAACCAGCTGACACAGCACCCCAATGCTTGATAATGGCTCTCCTATGGGCATGCTCTCCCCACTGCCCTGCCCGTGGGCAAACACAGCTATGTCAACACCCAGGGCCAGGTGGGTCTTCCAGCCCCCAGATCTCCAAAATGGACACCCCAGGTCTCTCCATCCCAAAAGGCTGCTCTCCGTGTCCTTCCCCAGACCAAGATCCAAAACACGTTGGGTGCAATACCCAACCCACAGGAGTGAGATGCGGGAAGGCTGGCAAGGCTAACACATCTTTATAGGAGCAAGTCAACCCAAGTGGCTGTGAAAGTGACTGGACCCTCAGAAGCATAGTAGGGTATGAGACTCTCATCTAGCAGGATATGGGTGCAGGATTTGCCTTAAGGAGCTAATGGATTAGCCACCAGCCAGCTCTGCTTTCCTGAATGCTTTCAGCCACGTTGCACAGTGCAGACCCCTCTTTTCAGGGGCAGTGGGAGGAGAAACCACAGACCCTCTGTGGGGGAAATATCTCCACAGGGATGAAGGTAGACAGTACCCTGTCTCTCATGTTACATCCCTGGCCTGACCTGGCCCAGGAGCTGGGAGCAGTGCTGGGCTTGAGTCTGCCCTGCCCAGCAGTGGAATTGGGACCCTCTCAGTGGCCAGCTCAGCCCTGTCCCTGCAGTCAGCGACGTTCCTGGGCAGGCAGGGCAAGGCAGAAGGTGTCTGTGTGTGGGGCCGTGGCAGTGCTGCCCCGGAGGACCCTCGGAGGGCAGGATAAGCGTATTTTCTCAGTTGAGAACAGCCCTTCCGTTTCCTTCCCTTGCCCAGCTCCTCCGGGAGCATCAGGTGCAGTGGCAAGGCCACCAGCCGACAGCATTTCCTACCCACTTAACCCCTGCAGGGCAGGGATGGAAAGGCAGGAAAGCCGGTTTATCCCAGCGGGAAAGCCGACTAGCTGGAGCACAGGGAAAGATGCGACTGCTCTGGTTATTGCCGATGGCTCCCTCGGTGCCGGGACTGGTTCACCAAATCTGCTTTTAACTGCAGGACACAAAAGCCAGCTATCAAACCTGTTGGTATGAAATTCCTGGCTCTGTTCTTTACAACCTTGGTTTCTGAAAGCATAACACTGAGACCACATAAAATGGGAGGCTGCGCCCAGTGGACAAGGAATCAAAAAGGGTTTTTCCTCCCCATTACCAGGCTGGGTGGGTTTAATGTGCAAAAAACCCCAGAAGAAAGCCAAAGCCATTCTTTGAGCCACTCCTTCCACATCTCCTGCTAATTGCCAGTAATCAGAACATACCAGCGTGTCCCAGGGCTCCCTCTTATCACTTCCAGGATCACATGCACATGAAACCCACTTCAAAAACAGAACAAGAAAAAAGCATTTTGAGCATGGAAACCCCTTGCAGCAAAGATCTGTTTTTGTTCTAAACTCTTATGAAATATCAGTGTTTTCCCCTGCCTGCCAAAGAGCCTGCCTTTGATGAGACGGGAGGCATATCAGGAGCAAAAATAGAAGGGGCTGCAGCAGTCTTGGGAGGTTTCCAGCCCAATTGTCCTGCTGCTGCCCTGGAAGGGTGACATTTAGTAGATACTTCACAGAATTGACAATTGTGCCATTAATTTTAAGGTTCCTTACACATAGGAAGAGATGTGTGTTCCTTAGGAGAGAGCTTTGGCTGTGCCAGGCTTAGCTAGTAGTTGGTGCAGGGAAGGGTTAAGAGGATAGGACATGAGTCTGGGATGCTAGAAACCACTTCAAGCCTTTACTCTGCTAAATCGTTATCTCTGTCCCCAGCAAGTTACTTGGCTACTGAGCCACAGGCAAATCTTGCGTCAAGCTCAGTTTTTGCTCCCTGTCCTCCCCTGAAAAGCCTTCCACTGCTGGGATGAGACAACTTCTTCAAAGCCTTAAACAGAGTTTTCCTGGGCTGGGATAAGAACCACCAGTCCGCTGCAAGCAGGAGGGTTTCAGGTACATGGAAGCTCAGCGCTGCTCCATAGCAAAGGGTGCATCAGCCTCGCGGCTCAGCACATTTGCACCGGAAAACAGCATTTCCAGGTCAAACGTGGGAAAGAGGCAGGTTTTCCACACGGCTCAGGACAGTCCCCAAGGCCCCTGGCTGGAGGACACTACACTGCTGGGGACACCAGCCTGCTCTTCACCAGCCCCTGCTGTAACATGCACCCATGATGTGCAGGGCAAGTCCCTCTGGAGCAGCCAGGCTGGATCCAACAGTGATCCAAGACCTACAGCAAGGCCCATTTCCCTTGGTTAAGGGCAGCACGGCACACAGAAGGATACTGGAAGATACACAAGGACAGATAATTCCAGTGTCTCCCTGCTTCACTTGGCATCAGCACCCCTGGGGCCATCCTCCCTCTGCTCTGCCCAGCACGCCAGGGCCCAGGCAGCCCACAGTGGGCTCAGTCCCTTCCCCGCATGCTCCCAGCTATAAACAGGCGGTGGATCCGGGCAGCTGGGTTTCCAGCGGAAGGAATGGCTGCAATGCGGGGGAGAGCTCGGCACTTGCCTGGCTCTAGCAGCTGATCCCTGCTCCTCACCCACTCCGCACCCCTGTCCACTGGGCTCCGTGCATGGATTCCTGCTGCCAGGAATGATCCAGGCTCCCTCCCACCAACCCCGCGGCCTCCCCATTCCTGTGGGCAAGCTGGAGCCAAGTTTATCCCTGACACACCTCCGCTGGCTTTGCTGGATTTAGACCCCGGATAAGTTTGGTGCAGGAGCTAAATTCTGGTGGCACAAAAGGTCAGGGAAGAGTCACTAATGAGGAGAAGCCATGTGTGAGCACAGCCCTGCTAGAGCAAAGGCTCATGGCACAGATCACCTCCCAAACCACACACGTGCATGCTTCTCCATCAGCACAACCAGAAACGGCTCCGCAAGCAGCCACTGGTGTGGAGCTCAGCCCTGCACTGGGGAGGCAGCAGGCTCAAGTGGAGCATGGGTAGAGATGGAGGAGCTGGCAGACCATAAAACAAGAGCCAGGCAGGATACACACGGGCCTGACTGGAGCTCCAGGCGAAGAAAGGGGCTGCCAGAGGGCAGGTAGAGGCTGGGACTAGGGCACAGAGCTCCTATCCACCGCAGATCCAGCACACCTTGTGCTAGGGAAGGGAGCCTAGTGAGATCCCCACACCTTCCCTCTGTGAGGCACAGAGTGAACCAGCAGTTCAGGGTGATGAGCAGGAGGTTTACATTAGCAAAGAGCCACTCAGACACTAACAGCAACTCATTACAAAGACCCAAAGCAAACCAGGCATCGCACCCACTACCATAGCAGGCACCAGTGAGGGGGATAAAACAGCACAGTGGCACTCTTCTAGCAGGGTCAGCCTGCGGAACGGCTACACCATGCTCAGGCCTGTCTGCATGGTGCTCCAGGATGGTTTCTGCAGCATACCAGGCATCCCCTGCCCGTCCATGCAGTGAGGCCCCTGGTTTGATTCGGGGTGGCCTCCCACCAACTTGCACAGCAGGAGAATGGGAAGCAAAGACCCTCTGCTTTCCTCTCTCCCCATCAGTGAGGCCCCCCAGGACCTTGAAAGACAGCTCTGGCATCATATGTCATTTGACAACACTGCTTCCAGCAACAGCACCCTCCTTCAGCACTTGCAAAGCCACCCTGTCTGGCTGGCAGGCAGAGAGAGCCACAGCAGTGGGGGAAGGCTGTCCCTGTCACCGTCCTGTCCTGTCCCCTCCTGGGCTGCTGGGCACTGGCACTGCTCTCTGAGCACAAGACACCGCGAGCTGCAGCCCAGGAGTCAAACGCCTAATAACTGTGTTTCCATTGCGGAAACGCCACCCCATCCTTTTACATCGGGAAGGGGAACTCCTGACCCTCGGGTCCTTCTGGTGCTGACCCAGAGCTTTAGACCCAGCACTGTCTGAAACACCCTTGGCCCCAGCTTGCAGAGCCAGGGATGCCCCTGCCCTCCTCTGTTATCATTTTTGGCTGGTGCTTCTGTAGCACCTCTGAGGACTGGTTAAGGGCCAGTACTCCCATGCTACACCATGTCACCACCTGCAGCCCCAGGCCACTGCTCAGCAGTAGCGAGCAGCAATCCCCCGAAAGCCTCCTCTGCTCGCTCCAGCGACCTGCGAGCCCCAGCAGAAAGCCGCGACCTTCTCTGCAAAATTGGCCCAAAGCCCTGGCAGGTTTATTCATATCCCAGATCAAAGCCCGACAGCTACGTGAGCCCCATGCCATAGGCTGCAGGCGGGAATCACACATGTGGGAACGCAGCCTCTTCCCAGCAGGGTGGGGATCAGGTCCTCCATGTCTTTATGAGACCACTGGCATCCTCCCCAGCTGGGGAAACTCTGGATCAGACCAGCTCCACCTAGAAGCACCAGCCACCTCCCTTTCTACGACCATAATTGCCCCTAACAAGTGCTTACACCCCATCAACTTGCTTTCAAGCCACTGGCTTTTCACCCATCTGACCAGCAAAGGGAAACGGGTAGCAGTTTGTGTCCCTGCTGGCCCTGCCGCAGGGTTGGTGAGGGGCAAAGGCACCAAGGGGACAGAGTCCCGCATCGATCCGGTGAGTGCACCCGCTCGGTTTGGAAAGGGATACGCGACCCGCAGCCCCCGGGACAGGGACGGGCATCCCCGAGCTCCGCGCGCCTGGCACAGAGGGGAGGAGGGATGCACCTCCCGTCCCGTCCCATCGCCCCTTACCGCTGAGCCGGTCCATGGTGCCGGAGCCGCGGGCAGCACCGGCCGCCCCGGGAGGCGCGGGCGGGCGACTGTCAGTGGGAGCAGCCGCCCGGCGGGGCCGGGTCTCGCCGTCGGAGCGGCCAATCGCTTCGTCCGCCCCTCCCTCGGTGCGCGGCAGCGCCGAGCGCGGGCACGGCCCCGACACACCGCCCGGGGCTGTCCCCATCGCTGGTGCCCCGCTGTGGGCAGCCCCGCACACACTTCCTTGCGCCGCCGAGGGCGTCCCGGGATCTCCATGAGCACTCCGAGCGCTGCCCCACACCGCGCACTGAGCAGCCCAGCACCGCAGATCCCTCCGTGAGAAGCGGGGATCCCGAGCGCATTGGTTTGGGCTGATTCCCCCGTCCCAGTGAGCAAGCACAGCTCCCCATTAGCGCCTCATTCCCTGCTTCACCTGTGCTGCCCCTGCCCACAAACCCCTTCATATCCGCTCCCTCCTGGCGCCCATCTTGTGCCCAGCCTGCCCATGATGCTCATGCGACTGTCGCTGTCCCTCCCCAGCAAAGACCTCAGAGCAGAACTGGGCTTGGAGGACCTGTGGGGTGTACAAGGGAACGTGTGGCAGCAGAGAAAGTGACTCCTGGCACCCCCAGGACAACTTCTCCCACCTCAGACCTGCAGCGGAGCCCTCTAGGGACAGCAGGCTGTGGCAGAAACGTGATTCAGTTTCCCACGTACCCACTTATCACTTGGGAAAGCAAAAATTGGGCCATTAGACGAGCATTAGCAGCTGGGCTCCAGAGCCTCCCCATCTGGGGCACAGCACAGGACAGCTGGGAGGCAGCGGTCCCTCTTGCATCCCCTGTGCCCACCCCTGCTGCCCCTGAACAACATGGATTGGAGAGGCTTCCCTGAGAGCTAGCACCGAGCCCTGCCTCAGTTTCCCCACATTTGCCATGCAGGTAGTTATGGGTAACAGTTATTGTCCATAAAATGCTTTGAAAATGAAAAGACTCCCACCGTTATTAATAATAGCCTCCAGGCTTTATCACTGAAACTGCTGCTGGAGATGGAAGTTTCTTATATCCACAAATGGTTGAGCTTGATTTAGGGAGACACAAGTTATAGGAGCAAAATCATTATAAATAGAAGTGGTTCATTTGCTGCTGCCCTAAAGCAGACAGAAGCAATCACCAGTGCAGCATTGCCATCCCCACCTCAGCAGTGACAGACACCAAGTGCTTCAGGGCCCTGTGGCTTCAGTCCCTGGGAGAACCCAAGAGTGGACGCAGAAACAGGGTTGGGAAAGAAAAGGAAACCAAGAGCATAAAATGATCTGCGAGACTCCAATTCACTCTCAGGGGCACAGAGGGCGCCTCTGCCACGTACAGCACCGAGAATCATACAGAGCTGCAGGATAGAGATCTTTCTATGTATATATTTATAGGTATGTATATATTTATAGTGCACTGCATTTAAAACAGCCGGGCCTGCTTCTTCAGCTCATTCCTCTTCCACAGCGCCAGGCGGTCGAACTCGGCGATGGTCATGCCGAAGATCTGGTAGAACTCCTCTTGGGAGAGGTGCCGCTGGGGAGAGATGGGATGCTGGGCCAGGAATGGGGACCATAGCCACAACCCAGGGGTCCGATGGCATCCCCTGCCCTGTTGTGGGCAATGGGATGCTACAAGCCCCAGCAGTGCTCACTCAGGAGAGGAGAGCACCCAGCTCCCGCCTGCTAAATGCACCCACGATGTGGGCATGGGGAACAGCTCTGCGTGGGCAGTGCAGCAGCAGGACCACCATGACAGTGTGCTGGCACATGTGTGCTCCTGGGGAGCCATGGAGATGCTCCTCACACATCCATGAGCCCCTCACAGACCCACACTGCCTGCTGGGGCTAAGGGGACACTCCATGGGATGGGGTCCCTCTGAGCCCTGAGGAGATTATCCCCAGTGGAAAAGGCTCTTCTCACCTCTAACCGAGTCCTGTCCACATCTTTGGGCAGCTGGTTCCTCCCCCTTGTCTTCACCAAGAGCAGCTCATAGGGGTATATCTGCACAGGGACAGGAAGACCATGGGACATACTGAGGCATACCTGGGAATGAAGCTGTGGAAGCCATCAGGAAAAAGCTTCCTCCTGCCATGTTCAGCAGGGTTTGGGTGGCACAGCTGCCTCCAGGGCTTGGACAGGACAAGGCAAAGGGGGGACTTGCTCTCATGATGACCCTGATCCACACTGAATCACTGTGGTAGCTCTAGAGTTGCCTGTTCACTGTGAAAGCAGGAGTGACCTGGGGATGAGCATCAGTAGGGGAACCACCAGCACTACCACTCTTCTCTGTTCCCCACCAAGGAGACGCTTATGCTCAGCCAAGTGCTTGGGACCATGGCAGGAGGGGAAGGACCGTGGTCTGAGCCCCACAGTTCCAGGAGGGGGCTGTCAGGTGGGGAATGGAGGGGGATGAAGGTAGGGCATGGGGAGCAGAGGGCAAAGCTTGCTCCTAAAGGGCCTGAGGACACATGGACACATCTCTGGGACTCTGGTACTTGCACCTCCAGCTGGCAGCCGCTCCTTGGAGCAGCAGCATCTTACCTTGTACTCTGTGGGGAGACAGAAAAGACAAGAGACATGAGCCACGCTGGCCCCTCTGCTGCCAGACATCTGGCTCTGTGCCTACAGGGTCCCCTGGCCCACAGCCTTACCTCGCATCCCCCAGTTGACGGCATTCGTGCTGTCGTAGTGGAAAAGCTCAGCACTGGGAGGCTGCGGGAAGGATGCAGGGAGGGAGGAGTAAGAGGAGTCCCCTTTAGATGCTCAGCATAACACCTCCCATGTCCCCAAGGGAAAAGGCACCCACCCACCCCAAAGCAGGACCCTCCCCACCTCTGGCAGGGGGGAAACTGAGGCACCAGAAGGTGAAGTGACAAGCCCAGGTCACACTGAGGCAGGACCAGCCCCAGCAGTCAGTGCCCCAGGGTATAAAGCAAAGCTCTTGCACTGGGAAGTAACACCAGCAGCCCTCTGAACGTGCCCTGCAGGAGGCTCAGGGCAGGCGCCTCTGTCCTTCCTGCCTGGACAGGGCACTCTGGTCCCCAGTAAGGGTCAATTTGGATTAGCACAGACTGGCAGTGAGAGTAGAGGAGTGGAGAAGCGGGCAGCAGGACACCCAGGAGAGCACACCAGTGTATTTGAGGAGCCTTCAGAACGATGAAGGGTGCAGAGATGTGTGGCAGCAGGAGGATGCAGCAGGAGGCACTTACCCGGTGCAGCCCATTCCTCCTGTAGGCAGGGAGGGAGGCCGACTTAGAAATGAGGGGATCTGCAAATAAGCCACCAAGGTGCGTAAGGGAAAATACAGGGATGAGCCCCTCACCCTGGGAGAGCACTCTCTGGGCTACCATACCGCTGTGCTCCCATGTCGTTACCCAGCTCCACATTCACCCAGCTCCATCTCCCTCCAGCTCCAACTCATTTCCAGCCTGGGTTCCTCTTGTGTGGACATTTCTCTCCCCAGAATCCCTTTCCCATGGCAGCGCTCCTGCCTCCCCTCCAGTGCAACACAATCTCTTTCAGTTTCTCTGTCACCAGCTCTGCACTGGTTCAGCTCCACCCTGGCCTTTCAGGGCCTCCTTCTTCTCTTCCGTTCTTCCCTCCCTGGTCCCAGCATCTCCTCCAGCCCAGGCTCTGGACCCCCTCGCCAAGGGGGACCAGCAGTGGAGGGCTGCAGACTCACACTCACCACTGTCAGCCAGGTAGTGCATCCGGGGAGCTGCAAGGAGAGCAGAGCCAGGCATCAGGGAGGACTGGGCACCCCATGCCATGCAGAGCTGCCTGGCTGCCAGCCCCATGGGTCCTGCTTGGGGCTCCCTGAGCATCTCTGGCAACCCCAGCTCCATGATGTACCATGAGGAGGGAAAGCATGGAGCGAGCTGTGCTGTCAGGCTCCCCAACGCCTTCCCTGGAGCTTGAGGGTTAGGTGCCCAGGGTGCTGTGCAGTGAGAGCAGTGCAAGCAAGGATGGAAGCCCTGAAGCCAGTCATAATAAGCAGTGAGTCCGAAACAGGTCAGAGCAAGCCCAGCATGGCTGTACTGTGAGATTCCCAAGGGACCACCAACCACCCCATGAGGCACTTTACCAGGCTGCTGGACAGACTGCAAACACCCATCGGGCAGTGCCCCATCCCGGCCAGGGCACGGGGAATGGATGGAGCCCTCCAGAGAGGAAAAGAGCCTCCCAAGTCTAACTCTGGTACGCAGCACATCTCCCACCACCCCTTCCCCATCCCCTGCGCTTCCCTTCCACAGGGGCTCTGCTGGGTGGGATGGACAGACAGACAGACTGCGTCCTTACAGCCGTTGAGGGAGCCCTCATAGCCAAGTGTGTGCAGGGCTTCTCTGCTGCTGGCTGAGCTGCGAGGGGGTGTCCAGGGGTCTGCATAGGAGTTGGACCGAGCCTTCATCTCCTCCCTCAGGATCAGCCGGCCGATGCCGCTCTGGATCTGGGCAGGGGGGAAAGCCTGCTTCGCACCCCTCCTTCAGACCCCATGTTAGGGATGGCCAAGGGAAGCAGGGATGGTGGTGGCCCCTTCCTGAGTGGTGGAGCTGGGCTGGGTCTCCTCCCCAAACCCCACTGCCATGGGGGCAACTTGCTGCTGGCTCTCCCCTGCCAGGGCATCACTCACCTTGTGCATGCCCCGGTCGTACCCGTCCTCCTCGCCTCCAGACGAGAACCTCCGGGCCCGGGGGGCTGCAAGGAAACACATGAAAGGGTCAGCCGGGGATGAAGGTGGAGGCAGGTAGGGAGCAGGCAGTTCCCATCCGCATGGGGACAATCGAGTCCCAGGCACTAGGATTTTGGGGTCACTTTGGCATGTATCATGGCCCAACCCCACTTTCAGGTCCAGACCCAACTTGGGGGTAGCTCCCTCCCAGAGAATGGCTGGGTCATGGGGCAGGAATGGGTTTTGCTTTCCCCCCAGGTCAATGAGGGCCTGTTACCTTTGGGGGAGCTTTGGAAGGACCAGTACTCTGACTCGGAGTGGTAGTACGGGTCCGGGGAGTAGGCAGGGCTGTACTTGGATGACTGTGTGATGTCTTCGCTGGTTTTGCTTTTTGTGGCTGCAGAGGGGTTGTCTGCAATAGAAGCAGGCAGAGCTACAATGAGGATCCTGAGTCCCGCTGGCAGGACTTGCAAAGATCCATCCCAGGATGAAGGCAAATCCTCTTTCCTCCTCTCTCCCCAGGGAGTACCAAGCAGCACATAACAGAGCTGGGAATAATCCATGTCCAAAGTGCTGACACTCCGGGGAGACAAGGGCGCAGAGGCAGATAGCGCGGATGGTGACAAGCAGAGGGGCTGTTGCTGATGTGGCTGGCAAGGGACCTGAATGGCTCATAGCCCACAGCACCACAGCAAGCTCTGGTTCCTGCACAGCGTCCACCCCAGCCCCAGTACCACCAGTGCCACCAGCCTCCCCATGGCTGTCCCATCACCCAGGGGGCTATAATCACAGAGGCAGGAGGGGGTGGGGGAAGACTCAGTGCAGTGAGGAAAGGGCTCTCAGTGGGTTACTGCCAGGGAAGGCAGCAGGGGGCTGGGCAGTGGAAGGAGCACCAAGGCCAGGCAGTGCGGCAGCTGCAGCGCTATCCCACCACCTCGAATGGGCACAGGGGACCCTGCCAATGGCAGCTACTTACAGCAGTGGGTGCAGCCAGCAGCAGGGCAGTGGGAGTTGGGCAGGAGGGAAAGGAGAGCCCAGAGAGAGAAGAGGAGACACAGAAGTTACTGCTTGGGGGAACTGCTGCCCCTCTACACACCAAAGCAATCAGGGACAGTGCAAGCCAGCCCCTCTGAGGCACCCACCAGCCCATGCCTCAACACCCCCCAGGGCCTTTTCACCCTGGAGCATCCATCCAGGATAAGCTGTGATTTTTCTCCAGTGTTCCATGTCAAACTGCAAATTACCTTCGTCCTCCTCCTGAGGCTGCTCTGGCTCCTGGCATCAGCATGCAACGCTCTTGGGCGCAAGGCAACCTCTGTCCCCCACTCCACAGCCTCATTCCCCCTCCCACAGCTATCCCTGACCCCAGCCCCACTGACAGCCGTTGCCTCCATCTCTCCCAACACGGATGCAGTCCAAAGCCGACTTTTTCTCTCACTGAGCCCTGCAGCTGCTGCCTGGAGGGGAAGCAGCAGCACCGGCTCACCTGATCAGCACCCCAGCATCTCACACCTTGATGTCTGCTCCCATGTCCCACTCTGCCCCTAAATGCCACTCAGCCACACCAAGCCCTGTGCTGGTACCCTGCCTGTGTCCTGAGGCCAGTGCACAGCATGCAGACCATACGTACCGTGCCGCTTATAGATGGGGGGTTTCCGGTAGATGTTGCTCTCGCCGGCAGCTGGTAGAGGGAAGAAAGAAAGGGAAGAAAGAAGGAAAGAAGGGAAAAGGGGACATCAGTGTGGGAACACTGAGTGCTGACAGGACACAGGTCCTGCAGGAGGTGCTACCCACACCACGTTTCTATCACGCAACCACCTCTGGCTCCACGCATCCCACGGGAGCCCAGCACCGGGCCAGTGCCTGGCAGACTGCAGGATGGGCAGCAGGAGCGAGGTCCCGGGGCTGCCCTCAGACACGGTGTGCACGAGGACATGCAGTGAACACCCCGGCATCAGCATGCACCACCAGCCCCGGGAGCGGCACAGCCGGGAGCCGCCGGCTGCCGCTGCAGCTCCTCAGGGTGCCAGCGCCGGGAACGACCGCCTGCGAGCTGCCTGGGGCAAAACCACATCAGCCAAAGCCTCTTTCCGCAGCAGAGAGAGAAAAGAGCGAGCCGCGAGGGAAAGCGAACTGGAGCCTGGCGCCGAGACCTACAGCCCCTGCGCAGGGGGACAGGCAGCGGAGCAGGGACGGGGCCATCCATAAACCACCGACCGGCAGCGGGACCGAACCCTGCCAGGGATGGGGCGGGAGCAGGGGACCACGGTGGGGATCCTCTGGGCGTCCTCATGTCCCAGGGCATCAGCTCTACATCATGGAGGAGGACAAGGGCAGCAGGAGATGCTCCAGCCCGAGCAGGGTGTTCCAGGGCTCTGGCCCCCCTGCGCATGCTGAAGGATGGATGGGCAGCTGCCTGCTTCCCTCCCTGCCCCTCCATCCCCATCCCCGTGGGCTCTGTGGGAGCGGGTGGTGGCCCTTACCTGGTGTCCCCCTCCAATCCCTGCAGAAGGGGAGCAGGCATCTGGCAAGCCCAAAAGACTCTGGGGGGAGGGAGCGGCGGGCCCTATGGGGAGTATAAAATAGTCATCTGTAGCGGATGGGTGCAGAAAGGCCTCCAGAGACACGCTTCGGCTCGTGATCCTTGGGGGGAGGCAGGGGAAGGGGCAGGCTCTCTGCAAGGGACTCATCTCCGTGTAGGGAGTGGAGGAAGATAAAGGAAAAGGGATAAGAGGGACATTGAAAGGATCAAGCAGACTCTGGGCAGCTCTGGGACATCCGGATGGTGATGGGGAGGAAGGAGGGTTCAAGCTGCAGGTCCTGTTTATGGATGGCCTTTACCAGGGGTAGATCCTGCTGCCAGCTGGCTCTAGGCAGACGGCGGAGCTATGCATGCGACACAGCAGGGACGGCACATGCTGGCATGCCACAAACACGGCGTTTCCCTGGGGCCAGGGCACCCCAGAGCCTACCTGGGATGTGGAAATGCTTGGGTGCTTGGTATGAGGTTGGAGTGGAGGACCTCACATCTAACTGGCTATAGTAGGGGGAGCTGCGCCCGCTCTCGGTGCCTACGCGGTGCCGAGCAGAAGCAGCCATAAGTGACCGAGAGAGAGAACAAGAAGCAGAAGAAAAAGGGTGTTAAATGCAGCGGTGTTAAAAGAGCAGAGGTGACCCATGTGGTGATGGGGACATGTGCCAGGCTGTGGTCCAAGACGGGGCGTGATGGAGCAGGGGAGATTTCCCTAATCTCCAGAGGAAGCAGGATGCGGAGGAAACCCCGTGTGCGGGTGCTGTGCAGAGCTGCCCCGCTGCTGGCAGAGGAAAGCTGAGCGTGCTGCAGAGGCAAACAGTGATGGGCCCTTGGCAGTGCAGCGCAGGGAACGCAGGACCTCTGGAGTTACTGACCTCGGATTTTCCCCGTTGTTCCTCCCTGGCTCCGAAGGGCAGGAGACATGGCACAGACACACTGCTTACCCCTGACATGCTCCAGGGCATGCACACACATGTGTACATGTGTATGTATGTGTGTAAGGACCCCCCCTTACAGCACTGACTGGGCATAAGCGCTCTCATGCACACGTCTCCCAGAGATACCAAGCCATTCAAAGGGTCTTCACTGGACCTGGGGCTTACCATCCTGCCATCCTCCATGGGTCCCAGCTCAGACCTGAGCCAGGACAAAGCCTGTCTGGACTCTTCTCACTGCTCACATGAGTCAGAGGGGGCAGTGGATGCACACAGCAGAGCTGGTCACTGCCCCACAGCTCCTGTTGCTGTCAGCCCCCCACAGACCCCTCATGCCTCCTGTCTGCTTGCTGGAGGAGAGACTATCAAGGTCCCCTGGGATAAGCAGGGGCCAGTTTGGTGATTCCGACTCCATTTGGGGGTCTGAGCTCAGCTTAGCCTTGGGGTTGCAGCTGAAATCCTCACCTGAGCGGTAGAAATGGTGTGGGGACCTCGGGATGGTGGGGGACATGCCCTGCCGGCCGTAGGTGGGGGAGTCGATGTAGCCAGGGCTGGAGGCTCGCCTCTGCCGCGTGTCAAAGCTCTCATAGATGTCCTAGGGACCCGGAAACGCATGGAGAGAGCAGGATTAGAGCTGGCGGGATGAGGAATGAGGCAGGTCCTCTGCCAGGGAGGCCTTGCACACTGCTCTCCCTGGGGGCCAAAGGACAGGACCCTCCTGGGCCCAGTCCCCCCCATCTCCACCAGGGCAGGGGGATGTTCAGCAGAGCCCAGTGGTTCCTGGGCACAGCGACACTCTGTAGTGGCAGCAGGTGACAAACCCCAAAGTGCCTGCTGGAGCATTACCTGCGAGTATGGGGAGAGGGTCCCCAGGGACTGGAAGCAGCAGGAGGCAAAGAGAGGCGGGGAGAGAAAGAGAGAGACAGCACATGGTTAAAGGGAGCAGTGATAGACTGGGGTCCCATGTTACAGCCTCATTGCAGGTAGTGAGGCCAGTTGGTGCCACAGCCAGAGCTGAAATGTGGCAGGACACAGGTACGGAGCCCCTGGCCAGGAGGGGAGCTGGTGAGAGGATGGAACCTCCCTGGGTCAGCAGCCTGCATCCCTGCTCAGAGACCTTGGTGGAGTGGCTGTAAGGGGAAAAGGTCGTTGCTGGCCCCATGGTGCTCCACAGTGGGCCATGACCATACTGCCTGCACCATCACTGGTGGAAACCAGACTTGTGACAAGCTTTGGGATGGAGATGCAAGAGATGCTGCTGCGGGCCACTGCAAAGTCCTCTTCCAGGTCCACCTCAGGTCCCCATCTCTGAGCTGCTCAGACCCTCTTCTTCCACAGGCTTGCTGAAATCACCCATCAATCCCAGTCTGCCTGGGGGAGTGGGGCAGAGCAGTCCTGCGCCATTTGCTGCTTGAGCATCATCTCATCACACGCTTACAGAACACACTGACCAAGCCCCTTTCCCCTGGCTGTGGGACCAGCATCCAACAGGGGCAGCCGTGCATGTTCCAGAGACACCGTGCTGGGGCTGAGTGGCCAGGCTCTGGGCAGAGCCTGCTGTTCATCTGTCCCTCCATCCCAGAGGGATGCACGTGTGCTGTGTGCCCTCCTTCTCTCCTGCTGCAGGCTGCCATGGTGAGCTCCCTTCCACTTCACTCCTGAGGGTGACATCGCTTCCTGCACAGCACTGCCAGTCCCTGCACACTGGGTCTGCAGTGCTGCCATCAGCTGATAAGGTCACTGGTTTCTTCCTTACTCTATATCAGCAATGTAAAGATTATCCTTCTGGCCTCTTCCCAGTGATGGGGAGCCTCTGGGAGAGGTCTTACCCCCCCTC
This sequence comes from Psittacus erithacus, assembly GCA_009867235.2. Classification (NCBI taxonomy): domain Eukaryota; kingdom Metazoa; phylum Chordata; class Aves; order Psittaciformes; family Psittacidae; genus Psittacus; species Psittacus erithacus. Next base: position 34,286 of record WYDI02029872.1, read on the forward strand.
CTGTCTCCCTGCAGTATTCCCACTGGAGCAAGTGAACCCACATGCAGCTGTCTCCATCTCCCCAAATTGGGGCCCAGCTCCCTGCAGAGCTGGTTCATCAAGAGAGCTGGTGCTCGTGCATTGAGACTCAGTACCTCCCCATAGCTATATCTCTCCAGTGTCTCATCCGACGTGTATCTGTGATAGGGCTCGTAGGAAATGAGGTCAGGACGCTGTACTTCATAGATGGCTTTAATCTTGGGAAGAGCTGCCAGGTCTTTGTAATTAAGGATCTCATTATCCACTTTAGCCTAGGGAGAGGGAGAGACAGAGACAGAAAGGAAGAGGAGGAGACAAGAAAGGAGGAGGCTGGAGTGCGTAGTGTGGAACCAGCACAGAGCAGACAGGGCCCACCGACACCCCAGCAGCAGAAAGAGGTAGGAGGAGATGCCTGAGAGGCAGCGAGTGGGAAGGGGCAGAGGAGCTGGGAGTGGGGATTGCGCTCCTCTGAGCACTCCTGGCCTGTGCCAGTGGCCCTGGCAGCATGGAATGCTGCTGTAGAGGGGACACGGCTTGTCTGCGCTGGCCCCACACACTGGGCTGTCCCTGGGGGACACCTCACTGCAGAGCAGCACCGGTAACTGCTGCTCTCTTCCCTGCGGCCGGAGCATCTGCCCTGCCCCACGCAGACGAGCAGAGCTGTACTTACACAGATGACACGGTTCGGGGAGCCGATGCTGGAACCAGGGGGTGAGATGGAGGTTTCTGACGTTCTTCTGTGCTGTGGAGGCAGAAAAGCGGACGACAGATGAGAGCACAGCAAGAAGGAAACCCTGCAGAGGCACAGCGCTGGGTGCAGCCAGCAGATTGCTCCTGCTGGGCAGCAGCGACATGGCTTGTACCAGCATCAGGAAGCCACCCTGGGCTTGGACAGTGCCACAACAGTTCAGCTCCAGCAGGGACTCAGGGGCAACGTCCCCTGTGCTGTGCCACCTCTGGGAGATGCCCATCACCCTGGTGCCTACCTTTAGCTTCTTCTCTGCTCTGGCCGCCTGCTTGCAGATGGGGTGCCACACTTCAGAGCCTGCAACACAGCAGAGAGAAAGCATTTCATCAGCTCCATGCACAGCTGAACTGTGCTGCCAGGGATCGTCCTGCTGGCCGGGATCATCCTGCTGCCTCTGCCATGGGGGAGACCTGTCCTTGTCCTGCCACCTCCAGCACTAACCTACAGCCTGTGGTCCCCCTGTCCCCAGTATCAGCTGCACTGCAGCTACAGGTTGCACTCCTGTAACTGGTGTAACTGCCTGTTGGGAAAGAGAAATGCAACAGCTCCCAAGCACTGAGATGTAGTGGCCAGCACTACAGCAAACCCAGGGTGCTTTTGGCACAGCCCTAGTGCTCCACCAGGCAGCTCCTGCGGGTTAAAGTTGAGCTTGTGGCATCCAGTTCCCTCAGGGCTGGAACCAGCAAAGCCACCAAGCCTTGGGATGTATGCTTAGCACATGCATCCTACTGCCATGATGGGGCTGTGCTGGGACCCCCACTTGGATGCTCTCAGTGCACAATTGCCCCTTTGCCACCCATAGGATCATTAGCGACTCAGGGTGACAGCAAGCACAGGTTACTGAGCAAAACCAAACCCTCCCTTCTGCACTGGAAATATCCCCTAAGGCAGCTCTGGGAATGAGCTCCTGCTGAAACCAAACCCAAACCATTCAGCTGTGCCCAGCAAAAGCCTGACCCCTCCAGTGCTGCTCTTAGTGTAACCTGGGCAGGTTGGGGGCAGTGGGGAAGGGGTCCTGGGCCACTCTTCCTTGGGCACCCATCTCCATGGGCACCCAAACCCCAAATGCCCTGGCAAACAGCACACACATCCCCTCAGCCATGCAGGGCAGGGGAGTTCCCTTCCCAGCACAGCAGGACCCCTACCTGTGAGGTACATCTCCTCTCCTTCCGTGAACATCTGGTGGCAGCGGACACATCTGGCACAGGTGGGGTGGTAGTGCTTCCCTCCTGCCTGCAAGGGCGAGCAGAGAACAGGGGCTTCAGATCAAGGCAGGATGTGGTGACCTGCTCACACCCCTGACGGCAAGCAGCCCTGGCATCACTGCAGCAGCCAATGACAAGGTGAATAGGGCAAAACTGCCCAGGATGGTCTCAGGGACTACCACAATACACGGAGAAAACTAGAGGCTGCTTCATCACTAATCTTCTGACCTCATGGACTACAAGTCAGACTGGAAACTTTCTGCTCTCCTCGAGCCATCCAACACACAGGAAAGCACAGCCAGAAGTCCCAAACCCCCAGGGAAGATGCCCCTACAAACCTCACTCCTAATAAACTGTCCTTGCATTCTGGAAACAACAGAGACCCACTGCAGGAACACTCAGGCATGCTCCTTCCCTCCTACAGCTTTGAAGAGAAACAGCAGATTTGGCCCCAGGATGCCACAGCAGGGAAGCAGCAAAGGGAGAAGAAGGGTCCCAATGATGAACCTCACAAAGCTTTCAGACCCTCCCTGGATGCCATTGCCAGCCTCTCTCCATCAGGAAACCTTTCTCCTTCTACGAAGCCATGCACAAACTTCAGCGCTAGGAACATGCTATTCTCCAGCTAAGCTGGAGCCGGGCTGCTCCCTTTGCTCTTTGACAGGGATAATAGCTTTAATTGGTAGCTTGTTTCCACTCGAAGTGTCTGCCTGCGCTTCAATTATAGGCTCGTTTTCTGGGCTGGGAGGCAGAAGCTGGCTCAAGGCAGGAGGAACCTGGGCTGCGCTGTCAGAGCTCAACCCCAAAGGCCATTTTACTCCCATAATAATCCAAAAGAAGAGGAACGATGATTTAAGGCAGCAGAGGGAAGATGAGGCTCTTGCTGACAAAGAGGGTTATGATAGAGGGGGCTGGAGCCAGCCTGAGACATGAGGATCAACAGGAAAATTTGCTGTGAGAATAACTGGGAACCTGCCAGTTGATTGCCCATAAAAATCAACCTGGAATTCAATGTCCCCGGGGTGCAGATGGCAGCCAGCAGCTTTTTCCCCTTCAGTTTATGCCAAAATACAGTGGAAGGGTTTAGGGCAGACAAGGGAGATGAGTGGGAGAGTTCTGATCCATTGCAGTGCAACCCAATCTGGGGAAGGGGCAGCCCCGTGCCCAGGTATCTCCCTGTGCCAGCTGCTGCAGCACAACTACTCCTGGGCTGGCTTAACTGAGCCCACAACCCAAACACCCCCAATTCACACCCAAGAGCTTGATAACATGGCAGGAGAGTCACCAGTGAGAGGGCTGCAGAGACAGACCCACTGTGAACACAGAGGAGCAGAGAGGTCACCCACCACCCTGCTCTGCCCCAGGCTCCCTAAGGACAAGCAGTTCCTTCTGCTCTGCCCCATGCCTTGTGCACAGAGCCCTGCCTAGAGCTGCCCATGGCAGCACAAGCCAGCACCCTCTGCATCAGGTACCCAGCAGCAGCACCCACAGCAGGCACCCTGAGCTACATCAACAGGAGGCGGCTGCAAACACAGGGAAAGGGGTGAAAAATAATCCAGCTCCTACACGCTTCAAGCCAATGAGCCTGCAGTTCCCACTGCTTCTATTTCCAGCTGGCTACAGGCAGCTAATGCAGGGGATGTGGGGCTCTGATGTGCTGCCCTCCCTGGTATCTCTCTGAATCTGGTCTGGGTTTGGTGCTCTTGGACCCTCTTAGTACTCTCAAAGGCTTGGTGTGCTGACAGTCAGGGAAAAACCAAACCTATACATACACATCTTTTCCTACCTAGACTATATGGGCTGCTGTCACAGGTCAGACTGTGCCAAAAGGGGATGCTTTGCAGATTGGGGTGTGGATGCAGAGGGACAGTGGCTGCTCCTCCAGTGGTATTTACCAGCCCACTCCCAACTTCCGTTTCAATGCAGACCTCCAAAACACACTCAGCATCTCAAAACACACCACTCCTTCTCGAGGAGCAACTCTCCAAACCATGACCAAACCTTGTTCCTTTCATAGTGGTTAATATTACAGCTCATAAAAGGCTGCAAGGGAAAAGACCTGCTTGTTATCACTTGGGGTCCCTTCAAGACTTATTAATCATCCGAGCCTGGCTGCACTGCTTGGAGCAGCCGGAAAAGCCTGGAGGCTGCTGGGATAGCATGGGAAGGCTCCTTGCAGCCTAAAATTATTTTAAGGCGCCCTTTCCATTTCACGCTCTGCCAGAGAAGACAAAGCCTCTGGTTTTGCACATCACTCAATAGTGCAAGCAGGCACATACCGGGGAGTGTGGGGAGGTGAGGGATGCTCGCCCAGCACTGCTCTCTAGTACCCAAACCCCATTCTCCTCTTGGCTCCATGATGGCACATGCAAGGAGGTGGCACCTTGGCTCTGGCCATGTGGACCCCGGCACCAAAGCACCTCACTTCTAGCCCACAGAGTCTCATTGCACAAGAAGGGCTCCCATGCATGGCCATGGGTACAGCATGCAAGGTGCTAATGTCAGAGGACTGTTTCCTGGAGCATCTCGGCTCCTATGGGATCTCAGTGGGATTTGGTCAGCTTATTCCAGCCAGGAAGGGCAGATGCTGTGGGGAGAGCTGGGGCTGGAGGGCACAGGGGGAGGTGGACAGAACTAGAGCTACTGGTAGGAGAAGAGCCAGGGGAAACAGAAGCATGGGAGAGGAGTGAGGTCTGTCCCCTTTTCACCACCCCAGGGCTACTACCCCACACTTGTTGCTCTGTCTTAGACACACAGCCGCAGGAAATTCTATGCTTGTCCTGCCTCCGCTGTGGATGCATGCAGCAAGGGAAACCTGAGAGCAGTGCAACAAGTGGCTCAGAGGCAGCAGTGCGCAATGGTGTTGGCCAGGCTGGTTCCAGCTCCCCTCTGGCTCCTCTCACTCGCTAATCATCCCACATCATGTACACCAGCCTGCTTGCCCTGCTGGAGTGGCTGGGGATGCTCTGTCCTAGCACAGGGTTATCAGGGAGCAGCAGCAGGGATTCCATGTCACAGGAGCCCCTGGCTTCATCCTGCTCCACTTGGATGTTTGCTGATCAAGTGGCCCCATGATGGGCAGCTGCTGCAGTGCTGAACTCACACTCACAGTAGCCAGTGCTGGGACTGCTGCCGGAGCCTGGAGTCAGCAGAAAGCCTTCAACAGAGGCTGCTCTCTGAAGAAGGGGGAAGATGCTGGAGGGCTTCTGGTGCCTGGCTCCTGCTTCAGGAGACAGTCCCTGGCCAGGCTGGGTGCTCTCAGGCCAGCAGGACCAGCAGGGTGACCACCTCTTGGTAGGCAGTTCCATAGCCACCTGCACCCATGCCTTGCTGTGGGATCCCTGCATCCCTCAGTGGCTCTGCTGGAGCAGCTCCTGCTGCCTCCAGTGTGATGAGCAAAGCCCCTCCGGATCCAGCACAGAGAAGAGGACCCCTGCTCTGGCTGCTGCCTTGCAAGAGATGTGCCATGGGAATGCTGCCCATGGGCAGGGTGCTGCAGCCCCTCGCCCAGGCTCAGTAGCAGCAGCTGAGCTGGATGCGTTTCCAAGGCAACAGCAGGCTGCCCGCACAGGATGCCTTCAGAAGGCTGGGACCAGCGTGGTGGGGACACTCCAGAGCTGGGCATTGGTAGCAGCTAGTAAAGGCTTGTGTGCCCACATCGAACCATAGTATCGTTAGGGTTGGAAAGGACCTTAAGATCATCGAGTTCCAACCCCCCTGCCATGGGCAGGGACACCTCACACTAAACCATGCCACCCAAGGCTCTGTCCAACCTGGCCTT
>WYDI02029874.1:0-30489 GCA_009867235.2 Psittacus erithacus
CTGTCAGACGAATAGGCAGGACTTGCTGAAAGCTTCCTTTTCCCCGCCCAAGAGGATAATGAGATGTCAGTGGTGAATGAAATTTGATCAGGAGGTTATACGAATAAAACTAAACATCTCACACAAAAGCTGAGTTTCTTCTGGCCATTTGGCACAGACAAGTTCTTGCAATAAGCCTGCACAATAACCAGTCTTCTGATTCGTTAAACAGATAACAGAGAAACAAACATTAGTAAGCAGCTCCACGGCTACCAAAACAGACGTATTGATGACAAGACATTGCTAATGTTCCCAGGTACTTACTTTTTGGAGGTGCCAGTGGTGAGAGGCTGACTTTGGAGGGAGCAGAACAGCGTGCTATGGCTTGAGAAGCTTTTAGCTAATTTAATGCAGCAGGGAGGCAAGCTAAGCAGCACGGGCACTAATGAGGTATGGGAAACAAGTTTGACAAGTGAAACTCCTCTCCACTCCCAGTCTACATGGGAGAATAAATCAAGCATTTGTGGTGAATGAGGGTGGAGCAAAATACCCTTCTGTTTTCTTTTGACTTCAAAACAAGCAGAGAGTGAGGACCTAGTCTCTTAGGGATATATGTGATAATGCAAGAAGGTGAGATTTTGAAGCTTTAGAGGTAAAGCTCCTTCCCCTCCTCAGACTTAGAGAACAAATTCAGAAGTAAGTGGTTTGTAACTGAGTGCCTGCTTCAGATGTGTGTGTGGTTATTGTAGAAATATGTTCTGACAGCCAAGATCTGTTTTAGAATGGAACTTGCTTGTGCAATTTTTGAAGGAAATTCTATTTCTTCTTCAGGTTTCTAATATGAAAATCAGCTTTTCAATAAAGTGGACTGTAAGACCAGGGCAGCAATAGGTCTTAGGCGAGCCCAAAATAAAGCAGTGTGCTCCACTTCGGACACAAGCTCATGCTTAAGTGTGAGCTGTGGGATGCTCACTGGGGGAACTGCTTGAGGTTGTTCTTCCTTCCCTTATGCAGAGAAGTGTCCTCAAACACATCTCTGCAGTACAGATCAAGTGAGCAAACCAACACAGGGCCCTTCAGAGAAGGGCTTGGGCTTTCTTGCTGTGTCCAAGGACACACAACAGCAGAGCTGCCCTATTAAAAGTTACGCTCTGGGTCTGAACCAGAACAAGGGTCCTGCAGGCAGCTAGATGTAGCTCACTTTTCTTCCATTCTTGTTTCAAACTGACCCAGATACAGCTTTATCTAACAGTCTTTTTTGAGTGCAGTGTGAAGGAGAAGCATCTCTTGCTGAAATGCATGTCAATGGGCTTGTGAAACAAGCACCTCTCCCTCCCTCAGCCTTCCCCAATCTAATTAATAAGGTCATCCCACAGAAGGCAGGCTTATAAATAGCTTTCCAAACACTAATGGAATTAGTTCTGGCCTGGGCAACTTTTCCAGGGTGACACAAATATCTAAGAAGGGCTGGCTGCTTGGCATATACAGCTGCTTACAGGAGAAATGTTGAAACATAAACATGTACCTGATGTCACAGTGCGCTTGCTGCCAGCATTAAACTTGAAATGAGATTACAGCATTACCTAATAGAATAAAGAAGACTCACAGCAAGTAAAACAAGGTATTCTAGAGGGATGTGCCTTGTATTAGATTACAGTAGGCTAGAAAATGAAATGTCAAATTCTGCTTTAAGTTTCTCTTTTGTCAGTAATTCTGATAAAAGTGTACTTTTCATGGCCTCAGACCTACAAGACGGAGAAACATCATTTCACAGCCACTTGGTCTATGTATCAAATAATAGTCCTACCGTGTACTGCAGTTTTGGTAGTAAACAAAACTACACAGATTTGAAAATCCATATTGAGAAAACCAAAGATTAAATTTGATACGAATTTATCTTTCAAATAAAAGAAAATATGAAAAGGTCTTTTTTTTGAAAGTTGCTAAGATCCCATGGCACACTTGGTCCTAAAAGCACGTTCCTACTATGTCAGTTGTTAAGACTGCTTCAAAAACACTGATATTTTTCACTTGCTTAACGGAGTTGAATTTATCTGGATTCATGATGTACCTCAAACATCTTTCCATAAGTAACAGTTTTCAGTGATTTATTTGTTACAAAGAGGACTTTCTGTTGGAGTGAAAAATCAGATTCCTTCCTGTTGAATGTTATGCATTAAACCTCCTGCTTAGATGAAGTTGATGCAAGGGCAGGAGGTGCTTTGTGTAACAGAGAAAAGATCACATCACTAGAGGAGAAGGAGGAAGAGCAGCACTTGTCAGTCTCTGTACTGGCCTTGGACCAGCTGCACAAATTCTGAGTCATCAGATGAATCAAGTCTGTTAGTGGCTGCAGATGACTTTTACTTCAAAAAACACAGAATATTTGCTTTCAGACATTGATTCTGCAGTATTTCCTTTGGGAAGCTTTAGTCATAAAGGTGCCACAATTTAAGGCTTTTTTAGAAATAACAAATGTCAGGCATTTATAGCTTTTCATAATGGCACCATAAAAAAATATGATGAAGGATTTTAACCTGCTGGTGATGGTTGCGTGGCCCATAGCCCTCAGAACATCTATCAGTTCGTTTAAATGAAATTGGTATGTAACTTAAGCTAATAGGCAAAAATGTTCACATTTATACCCAAGCCACAATAAACCAGTTCTGTGTTTAAATCCTCTCCACAGGTAAAGCTGACCATCTTTAATCAATGTTTTAGACATCGACATGCAAAAACATTTCACCCATCTCTTTTCTTCCCACAGTTGGGGTTTCACTCAGTGAACGTGTCTGCCATCCATAATCACTCTTAATACCTCATTTTCGACATCACAATCAATGAAGCGAAATAAGCTGTTACTTAATGGGTCTGACATAAAATCCATTTAAGTTAACAGAAAGATTCTTACTGTTCCCTATCAGCTCTAGGTCAAGCCAAAAGTGAATGGAGGGGGTGGAATTTAGCTCATCATTTGTCATCTGAGAGGAAATGATTTCCACATCCCATTTGGACTGCTTAGAGATTTTAAACATATTTAGCAAAAGAAAACAAACTGATTTCTTGTCAGTGGTTAAAGGGTTGAAATTTTGCTCTGGATTATTTTGCGATTTTAAAGGTAAGTTTGCTTGAATTGTATTTTGATGATTGTATTTTAGCTTAAACCAGCAGCTCGTTTTCTCAATAGTTTACAAGACAAATACAAGAGATAAAGATGAAGATGAATGAAGTCAGTTCAGTTGAAGAGGTGCGTGTGAGGGTCAGGCTGGTGCGGGAGCTTGCTCACGGGCAGGGGCTGTGTGGAGTCCAAGACCAGGCAGCCTGTGAACTCACTCTGTCCTTCCGGCCAGCACCACATGGACTTCCTCACAGAGCACCTTGATGTCACCTTGTTAGCTTTCTGGGGTTTAGGTTTAGAAAGGGAGAAAACGTGTGTGCTCCAATGCACAGCATTTCCTCAGCTCTGCAAGGTTTTGTTAATGGGCTTAATAAAATATGAATCCGTTCTCTCTATTGCTGGCAAATGTTTACAAATACAATTCAGAAGCAAAATGAGTATGTTCTTCACTAGAGCCCAACAAACACTAGACACACTGTTCCTGCCATATCTCCCAATCTAAATAATGCTTGTTAGCATTGGAAAGAGGGAGCAGAGGGGCTGGCAGGGACAGGAAAAGCCGGAGATTGTCTGACTTGCAATTCCCCTGATAGGTTGAGACACTTTGTTTTCCCCAGTGTTTCTGCAGAAATAACTTATGGTCTTCAAGGACAAAAACCCAAACGCTTTTTCTCTTGGCTGTGGTCTGTTACACAGAGTAAAGGGAGTTCTGTTTCATAACATTCCTTTGGACAGCAGGAAATTCTTGGTATGTACCATTTAATTACTGGTGGACAGCCCAAGTTGCTGAGAGGTTAGAGGACATGCAAGAGACCGAGGCATCAAGCGGCTTGATTCCAGTGCAAATTTGTCTACTCAGCTCACAAACAGTGATTGCCAAACAGATGTAAGTGGTGCTGGCAACATTTGTGAGGCCTTGCTTCCATTATCCAGCCAATTTTCACTCTTGAGATAGAAAAAGTGAAGATAGAGTTCTCTCTTCCACCAAAGGTAACATAATTTATAAGTTTTCAGACAGATGCTGACCTGACTATTCTTTCTGTTGTGGTGGATGAAAGTCTGGAGTGTTCCTGTGGTGTAACTGAGTGGTTGGACCTGCAGCGCTGAGACTGACCCATTGCATAACTGTGGGAATGCCTACAGGGAAAAAGCCCTACAGCTGGGAGGTTTATAGGAGCCAGTTGAATGGGTAAACACGCATCCAGAGGGGCACAGGAGTCCCTCAAGCTGTTTTTCTGAGATTGGACCCTCAAACAGCAAATTCCTGTCCCCTGGACTCTTGTGGCACAATAGCAATATATGCAAGGACAAAGATAAGTTGGTTCAACAAAATCAAGAAATAACACACAGTGTCCTTGGTGAACGCTGCAACAGAGATGTGTGTACAGAGCATGGCTCTTCCGAAACTGCTCCTTCCCCAGGGCTCTCCCTTCTGAGCTGCTTCTGGTTATCCAAAGAAAGGAGCAGGAATCCTCACCGGGGCTGACCTTGTTCTGCTGCACTGAATGTTACAACCCTCTTATCTGTAGCTTGTGGAGGCAAAATTGCAAGGCCACATTTTTGGGAATGGAACCCAGGGCCTTGGAGGAAGGCCACGCTTTCAAAATCTGTTTCCTCAGTAGCTTCCCCAGTGGCTGGGATGTGGTGCTGGCATCAGATCAAAGCCCCGGAATTCCTGTGCTGTGCTTGGACCATTCCTCCTGGCTGAGGTCACACCACCCTCCTCCTTTCTCTTTGGTTTTGGCAGGATCAGTCTTATAAATTACAGGGTGAGATAGAGCCCCGGTGTGAGAGGGAGGATGAGGAAGGTGTGTGCTGCTCACCCAGCATGACACACAGCCAGCCACCACGGTGGCCTCTGCCTGTGCCCTCAGCCGGTCCCTCACTGCTGTTATCAACTGCACACTGCAACCAGTCTCACATCTGACACAAATAGGAATGTTGGGTTTTGAATTGCTACCAATTAGTTGTAAATTTTACTGGAGTTTTGTACTAGTATTTTACTTAAATATTAGCTTTTTAAACAAAAAGAAGCCCAAAGCCATCACTCCCTCGGCACTGGGAAACCCTCTGTGGAGGCTCCAGTGAAAATGACAAATGTTTTCATCCAAACTTCCTAAAGGCACGTTTCAGCAGAAACCCAAATTCCCCTGTTGTGGCTGTAGAGCTCTGCTGGGTACGTCCGGATTAACGTTAACGATTTAAAAGACCTTTAGTGCCCTTCAAGACTGAAAGGAGGGAATCTGCTTTGAGGAAAGATGCCGCTCCGCAGCAGACAGATGATAGTCTGGGGGAGCATCCTTCTCCTCTTGTTCTAGAGTTTTGGGGAGCAGAGGCCCAATCTTTGTGCAGTTACATTAGTCCCATCCAAACTGAGGGGTACACTGTACCTCCACAGGTATGCCTGCAATGTAGAAGGTTAAAATAAATGGTTGATAAGTGTCATTAGTTTTGGGATCATCCAACAGAGCTTGTTCAAACTGTTATTTTCCTTACAGCTTCCTTGCAGGCACAGCAGAGCCCTGTGCTCTGCCACACAGGGGTGGTTTAAAAATAAACATTTTTAAGCACAAAATCTCTCCACCTACAGCATAAAAGAATAGTACTAAAGTTGCAAATCAAAGGCCTTAACATTAGAGAGCACCAGAATTAGTCAACTCTGGCTTAGTCTTTCTGTATATGTCTAACATGGCACAGTACATAATGCCATAACCAAACAATTTTTCCTGTAGGAAAAATCACACACTGGATAGCCTATGTTCACTTTGGACACAGCTATTCAATATTAGATTTTCTCTTTACTTTTGAGTATGCATTCTATGGTTTAATCCAAGCTGGGAAGGAGAGGTTTTATAAACTGCAGTTGTGATAATCTGATCCGATCCTTGGTCGTTTGTAGGGCAGCCCTAATCTAATTTGAGCACTCAATCTGCATGCTAGATCTTTTCCTGTTAACTGCTTTTGTCTTTAGAAACACATTTTTTCCCCTGTAGTGAGAACAGTGTCTTCTGCTGCAGTGACTGCAGGAGAGCAAACTGCCTGGAGCAGCCAAGTCCCACTGGGTAAATAACCACCTGCACTGGTGTGCTGTTGCTTGGATGCTTATGGCTAGATCCTGTGCTCATGGGGTGCAGACTGATGCTTGTGATAACCAGACACAGATGGAATTGCACAAGACTGAGGATCCCAAAGTTGTCCTTTTTACAGCTGCCACCCAGACCCCCTGGAGGATTTCCATCATTTCCATCACTGCAGCATGGCTCTGTCAAGACTCTTGCCTCTGTTCAGTGCTGTGGAGTGGGGGCTGAGCAACGCGTTACACAACCTGCAAAATGAGCTGGAGGTTTATGGCAGAATCAAAATTGGACCAAGTCTTTTGTAACAAGTGAGTGGGACCTTAAATGGAGATGTTGTTTGTAGGCATCTCTGCTGCTAAGGAGCAGAGAACAAATATTTGTTCACCCGCCTTCACAAATCCTGTTCATATAAACCCTCTCCCCTCCCTGTAATAAAAAGCTGCCAAAAAGGTTGGCTCTCCATTAAACTTTGCTGCGGGTGATGAACGTGCCTGCCTCTAAAAGCCATGCTGCACTCAACACCACACATGGCATGACAGGAATGAACCAGCCCTTCTGCTCAGTGTGAAGGGCAGATTCTCAGTCAGTGTTGAGAGCTGTGACTCCAGGGCAGCCGGTGCAAGCCAGGGCTGCTCTCTGCACCTTTATTCTGGCTGATTCTGCAGAGCTTTATATCTCAAATCCTGCTTTTTTATCCTGAAACATGAAAACACAAACCAAGCAGTTCAAAGTCTCTATTTTAGTCACAGTATACCCACTGCAAGTAAGGTTTGATGGTGGAGGGATGGAGAACAGCACCGTGAAGACACCAGCTCTGCCCATCAGCACTTCAGTCTTAACACTCATGAAGGACCAATCAGCCTATGTGGGACTGCATTCCAGTCATCTGCTACTGTTTGTGAGGATGGGCTCCCAGTGGGGGTTCCCACTTTGACACCCCACAAACACTGTTCATCCAGCTGCCAAAAAAGGGCTGGCCACAGCACGAGCTAGGGGGTATCTACACCAGATGGAAACGGTTTTACACTGGAGAGTGCTCCCAGCTGGAAGGAGAATGGGACAATGCCCATCCTTCCTCCAGTGTTCACACAGAGGAGGTGGTGGAGCTGGTTTTGCTGTCAAAAACGGGCATGATAGCAGGGGACAGCTTGAGCTAAGCACGTGGGAATGCAGGCAGCCACTCTGCATGCCTGCCCTGGGGAGCCCTGCCAGCTCACCTCCAGCCCTGACCTCACGTAGCCCCTGTTATTCCAGCTCTTGAGGCCAGCTCCGAGCAGCAGCTTTGTCCTCAGTGCAGGAGAATGGTTTGTTTTGACGGCAGGATAATTAATGTGCCTCAGCTCGGGCTGTAAAATCCCTGCGGAGATGAGGCGTGTCCAGTTTTTACTGCACCACAGCCAGGTGAGCAGAGCACAATATTCCTACTCAGGGATGACCATGCTTAGCTGCCTGACTGCAGCAAAAACTGCAGCTGTTTTCCTCATTTTATAGTGGCAAAGCTGGCACCTATTAACCATCCCACTTGGAAAATAACACCCAGAGAGACCACAGTCAGAAACTGTCAGCTATGGCTAACTTCTTCATGTGATTTCATAAGAAATCACATTTCTTATGTTGGGACTTGAGGCAGCATTGGAAGAGTGAGCTCTGTCTTCTGCTGCTTGCAGGTGAGGTAGTGAAACTTTCTTTTTGTTATTAAAAATGGACTAAACCCACTTAAAGCCATTTTATGTATGCACATTTATCCCTTCATATAACAACATTCACACTCACATATGGCTGCTCCATCCAGGTCTTACCCTGATTTCATAAACAAGAATCACTATCTTTTCTTCCTTGGCTCTCCTTGTGGCTGAATTGTTCAGTCCTGTAATTGGGAATGCCCAGCACTGATGTTGGATAAAGGCACTGAAGCAGCAGCAAGGAAAGGTTGACTGACACTACTCCCATATTCAGTATGGTTTATTTTATGTTCACTGTGGATTATTTTTTGTTCCCTTCACCATTATTTGTGCTAATAAACTCTGCAAATATAAATACAGAGCCATTTTGTATGTGTTTTTCACACTGATAGAATGAATTAGCTTTCCTGCAGATTCTCCATTGTATACTGGCTTCCACTATGTGCTGTACGCCGACACGAGAAGGAAACATTTGCCACTACGGCCCTTTGCAAACATGGTTCTCTTCCAAGCTGTCTTGCTGCTAAGCAAATACGTATGTGAGATAGTCTGTGCATATTACTACAAAAGATTGTTATTTACACATCCAAACCTAATGTATAGCTCACAGCAAATTTCATAAGACACGGAGCTGCAGTGGAACTTCTATAGCGCTGTGCCCACACCACCTCCAAGACCTGAAACCCAAAATACATGGTAAAGACCAAACTGCCTTCTTCCCACTGCATCTTGAGAATTCAAATGGAGTGCCTTGTCACCTGCAGCTTTCTACCAGAAGAAACAAAACCCAGCTAAGGCCCGAATTTCCTCTGGAGGTACCAATCCCTCTCCCTTGGCTGGGGAAGCACACTGGATTTCTAACCAATCACTCAGATTGGTAAAAGAGAGGAGGACTGCTTCCATAGCCATGAGATTGGGCTTGAAATCTGACTGAGCCATAACACCAATTCTGGAAGAAGTCATCTCACCTGCCAAAGAAGGTAAAATAAGGAAAATTTTCAATACCAGCCAGTGGGAACAGTCACAAACCATCACTCTGAGAAGAGCAGCAGCTGCCTGGCCTGAGCAGGGGGCTGCAGACTCGCAGCTCTTTCAGTGCTGGGCTCTGTGTTCACATCACCCGTAGTTCATCCCTGCATATGGGCATAGTTCAGAGCCCACGTGTCCAAGGAATGGACCCACAGGGAGGGAATCTAGCAGTTCCAGGACCCCTTTGTGTACCCTTGGGAAAACAAGGGTAAACCTGAGATCAGCACCTCCTGACCTCATTCTGTTCTTACTCTCATTTCCATTTAGCACATTCTCTTCCATTTTGCATGGATGATTTCATTGTCAATTTAGACCCAGTCCTGGGAAGCCTTGCAACAGTGTATATGTATATTGCAAATGAGTGTATATTCACATGTATGTATATACATACCCACTCAGAGAGAGGTCACCCATGGCTCGCCACTTAGATTTGACTGCGAAGTGTTAGAAAGAGGAGCAAAGACTGATTTATACCAGCTGGAGGTCTGGTCTATATGTTGCAACATACCTCATGCAAAGTAAACATGGCCTTGCATCATAAACCATAGTCTGGAGCCAAGAAATAGCTCAGCTGGAGAAGTCAGAGTTGACGAGAGCACAAGCCTGTTCAGGTGAGAACGCTCTGTATCTAAAAACATGTCCTGACTTATTCACCAAAGGTAGTTTTGAAGCTGGTTTTTTTTTCTTGCAACTCCCCAATCCTCTGAGCTCATTAAAATGAAGACACTCTAATTTCCAGGAGTGGCCAAGAGGGAAAGGTCAAGGAAGGATTTCTTTGTAACGCTGATTCTCAGATTCCAGTGAGAACAGCATGGTTTTTATTAAGCCACTGTCAAATGACAAATTACTGCACTATCAAAAGGAAGTAGGACTGCTCTTACCCTCTCTGCAAAAGCTAGAGAAAGAAAGGACCTGATGATTTATAGCTTGTGTACAAGTCTGCCTTGTGTGATGCACAGGCCATTGTCCAGGACTGCCAGAAATGAGATCTCAGGTTAACAAAAACAAGGTCTTGTTACCAGCAGCTGGCCACAGCTGGGTGAGGAGCAGCCAAAGCTGCTAGAATGGTACCATTACACATCCCTTTTGCACAGGAGGCTTTGTGGGGGTTATATCCATAGGACTTTGTTCTGAAAGTGCAAAGCTACTCAGAAAATGAGATGCATAAAGTCTTCAAAAGAAGCAATTTTTATTATGTACCAAATCTCAACTGATGCTAGAAAGCCCTGGGAATGCAGTGAAATCTCTGCTGAACAGGACTCAGCCTCTTAGGGAGGTCATTTGCTGTTATTTGCCACTCTGTATTTCCATGGATTGATATCAGAGGAAGACAGCCTGATAAGACAAATTGTTTTAGTTCAAACCAAATCAAATATTTGATTTCATTCATCCTTCACCCATCTCCACTTGAAAAGGGCCATCTGTCCACTATGAAGCATCCTAACTGGCTAAGAAAAAACATTGCTTGAGGCCCTCAAAAGGAAAACAAAGCACAGTGCTGTGTCTTGCAGGTGCACGCCCTGACAACAGCTTCAGGCTGTTCACAACAGTAACTGCCTTTGCCTCTCAGGAAGGCTTTCCTGGAGTCCATGGACAGAGTCTGAGGACTAAGACGCTGTCTTTTTAACACTTAATTAGCTGGAGCAATTAGTGGTCATGTTGTACAAAGAGCAACAAAAGGAGTGTGGAAACCAACTGGCTGAGAGCTGCTCATCCTGAAACCAGAGAGGGATGGCAGAAACACATCCAGCAGCCAAACTGTGTCTTGACACAGGCTCTGAAGCATGGCAGCTGAATGTCAGTTGTGGGTGTATTCATGCAAATTTGGACATTCTCTCCTGCACTGCACTTGCACTCATGTCACCCTTGGGTATTTCCACTGAAATCCCATTGAATTACCTCGAGTAACCTCCTGCCCACAATGGGGAAAGGAAGAGCAGAGCGCAGCCGTGGCTTCGAAGCCTGTCCGGGTTCACAACTGGGTCCCAGGCTGCAGAATCTGTCCCTGCAAATCCAAACCCTGGAGCATGGAAAGAGCAACGGTTTGGGGGGTGAAACAGAATGCACTTGGTGGGCTGTGCCTGTGTCCCAGAATGTGCTTTTTGGAAAGATGATGCTTAGGACAGTAGTTGCTTGATGCAGTTGACTGTCAAATCATCTGCCCTGTCCCATTAGCTCTGGAGAAGAGAAAGGGTGGTCCAAGGCAAGGTGAAGAATGAGAATGAAGCTGGGCTGATTTCTGAATTCGAGATAATACACAGTTAAAATAGAAACACCTGCAATCTTCATACAATCTGCAATTATGTGCACAAAGACGTATGTCTCTGCATGTGTAGGTGTATGCATGCATTGTACACTAATATGGGTATAACAACCAAAGAAGCTGATATAGTTGCTTTTCTTTTGATATTATCTTTCATTAGGAGATAATGGATTATGATTGTTTCAGTTTTTTGAATCCATGGCAAAACATTAAAGCATTTTCTGACTTCACCACATGCCCCTTGCAGGAGCCTGCTCTGTGCCAGCAGCCAGGCCTGTACCTACAAACCTATTTCTCAAGTGTGGCAGCCTTGCCTTGCTCCAGTCAGCTTGGGCACTTGCTGTCCCCACCTCAGGTTAAAGTCATGATCAGGCAAAGCAGCCCTTTGAACTCAGAGATTATCTGTGCCCTCTTTGCCTTCTGGCAGGTTATTCTGTGTGTTTCAGATGGACGCAATCTGGCTGACAGGGGTTTATCTGTTAAGACAGGAAAACTGGTACCCTATAGGAGCACAGCTAATCTGATGGAGTAGCACTTAAATCAAGAGTGGTAAAACGCGTCTGATCCACAAAGATGCTTTCAAGCCCTGCACTGAGCAGGATGCGGTGACAGGAAGCTGCGCCACACTTACAGCACTGTCACACACTGCTCCAACTCAGAGCTGTGCCACTGGCCCCACACATCCTGCTTGGCCCTGCTCAGGACATGCATTGGTGCAATCTTGCTGAGGTCTGGGTGCTCACCCCATGGGGTCTGGCTTCTGCACACTTGCGGGTGGCAGATGAGACCCATCTGCACGGGATGGGAAGTACCTGGAGATCAAAGGGTGCCCTCTACATTGCAGATAGGCAAGAGTGCTGCTGTACACCTGCCTTGGAAGCAAGTAACAGCAAACAGCTGGACCTGGGCCAGTCCAGGCAAAAGCAAGACTTTGACAAGCCTAGAAACAAAGAGAAGTGCTTCACCTTGTGTGCCAAGGGCACAGCTTGGCCTTAAGCTATTTTCCTTCATCCTTTTCATCCAGTAAGTATGCTTTGACTTCTGCTCTAAAACAAATGGAAATGACCTGGCTTCTCTAGAGCCCATTACTCCAGGTTACCCTGTGTACTTCCCAGCACAGAGGGCACAGAAACACCATGGTCACAACCCACCTCCTCCCAAGCAGCTGTTAAACAAAACAGGAAACAGCAGCCCTACAGTGTGACCACGCTTTGAAGCTCTGCCCTGCGTGACAGGCTTCAGTAACCTTTGGGGGGAAGCTTCAACAGCCCCACCACTGCTGGAACCTTTCTCTGCCCTCTTGCCACAAGCCCTGCTGCCCGCTCCTCTTGGATCCTGCACACCAGGCTGGGGACTCTCTCTGTTCCACTGCATGCTAGCAGGCAGTGAAGTCACATCACATATTCACCTTAAGGAGATGAGGAGGGCTAAGCAGTTTCTGTTTGCAGCAGGGGAAGAGCAGCGAGTCCATGTATAAAACCATTTCCCATAACAATCCTGCGATAGTATCTTACATCCTGCTCATGGCAGTTTAACTGTCACCCCAAGCTGATGGACCTTTGAAACACCAAGAACACAAAATCACAACAGCAGGGAACCCCGGGCTCTGCCACACTGCAAAGCTGGCAAGACAGAGTTAGTGGGAGGGAAAGAAAAAGGATCCTTTGTCCTTTCAGCTCTATAGAGATAGTAACAGGAGAACAGCATGTGTCCTCCAGGCCAAATAACCCTGCCAAGACAGTTGCAAAACTACATAGACTTGACAATGATGAGCTGTGTCTTCTTCAGTTATGGCTGAAAGCTCCTACTTGTCCAAGCAGTTCTCTAAACCTCTACCACAACAAGTTGGTAAAAACCTCCATCCTCCCAAGGAACACCAAACCACCAGTAAACAGCATTCCAAGGATGTAGTGTTAACACTTCACAACTGTTTTTTCCATGCCAGAATGAGTTAAGGTAGGAGCCTCTGTCCTGGCTTCGAATTTCCTGGCTTTCCCCTGTCTGCGTCACAATATAATTCTTTCCAGCCATCCTTTTCCTCAGATGTTCAGAGTTAACATTGGGATCCCTGCCAGGTCTCCTTCCCAAAACAAACACAGAGCTTCCCGATGCCAAAGATTTGCTTGCTATTCAATACCCCAGGGACAAAACTCTTGGCTTTATAAGCGCTGCCCCGATTTTCAGTCCTGCAGATGTATAGAAATAAAAATGCAGCTTTACAGAGCCTTGTCTGCACTAGAACAGACTTAATGGCATGCCCCTACAAGCTGTCTCTCTCCATCAACTGTAAATAGAGCTTCAATTAATTAAGGAGGTTATTTGCCAAGTTAGTGCACAGAGTTTCAGCAAACATAATAAGGTTTATTGTCAGCTTACTTTTTCCTGGTGTGATCATGCCTGCATTGGAGTTTTGCTAGTAATAAAAACACCCACCCATTATTAAACCACAGCGTAAACCTGATCTAAAACTAATGCCCTGAAAAGCGATTCCCATCAAATTAAAAAGCTTTTCTTGCCCTCCAGTGTCCCTGGGTTCATGCGTTATCTGCAGCTGTAACCTGTGTTTGTTGCCTGGAGGGCTGGAAATTACAGAGCTGTTGGTGGCTGATGAGAAATGATTCAATGGAAAAGTTGCTGTGAGCCCTGTAGATAGCAAACCACATCCCTGCACTGCTCTGAGCTGGGAACAGGCTGAGATTCAGATAGATCCTTTCTGTCTACTAAGGGACGTGTCATTCAGGCTCCAGCCAGGTGAAGTATGTGTTCTTTAGCAAGCCAAGGCTGCTGCTGCCTTCTCTTCTTTTGGAAGGAAAACAGGAAGGCTTTCTCTCTTTAAAGGAGCAAGTGTGGGACTTACGTACAAAAAGAACATTTAAAGAACAGAAATAAATCCCCTCCAAGAAGCACTATTAATATGCTTTCATCAAGTATTGTCTTTTTGTTGTTGTTAGGGAAGGTAAGTGCTATAGTGGCTATTCCCAATGACCATGGCACATGCAGACATTAAATCAAGCCCTGCTACTCACAGATATTTTTTCAACCAACCTTATTCTTATTAGATTTGGTTTATGTATGCCCAGTTTCCAGCAACAGACTTGAGATAAGTACATTAATTCCTCAGAGCTTCAGGTCTCCACTGTCATTTGAAAAAGACTCAGGTGAAGGATGCGCCTGATTCCTGCCTTCCCATCCCTTTCTTCAAAGGCTAGACATAGAATTGGCCTGAATTTGTACATTTATTTCATTTAAAGGTGGCTGGGCCAAAAAAAGAACATGAAAAGTTATCTAATGAAGTTATTAAAGTTGATGATTTGGGCAATATTATTAATACAAATAGAGGTGGATGCTAAACCTATATTCTTTGCTCATGCTGAAGTCAATAGCAGTTAAGTTCAGTGTATTTTTAGGGTAATGAAGAGCCTAATAAGCTTCAATACTGAAGGAATGTGAGATGTGGGTGTTTAAACAGTATGTCCAAGTCTCCTTGCGCTCAGGAAGAGACGCAAATACATAATCATTCATAATTAACAACATCTCTGTAGCACCACCCGTGAAAGGATCGCATATTCCTTCATAAATATTAAATCAACCCAACGCCCAGCTGTGTAACAATTACTATTGCCATTGACAGATGGAGAAACTAGGGCACAGCCTCATTGCCCACACAGAGCATCTGCTGCAGAGCTGAGAAGAGACTGACTGATCCAAGTTGAACAATCCAACGCTGGATCCGGATGTCTCGTGACAAGTATCTGCCTCCAAAAGCTGCACCCAATTGTCACATCAGGGTGGAAATGCTTCTTTGAAAGGTTAATGTCAAAGAGTGTCATTATTAGAGGGGGAAATGAAGCAGGAGCATCTCCAAGGAAACAGGAACACGTGAGAAAGAGGGAGCGAGGCAGCAAAACCAGGAGTTGGAACTGCAGCTAGAGATGGCAGCCTCACCTATTGTCCCATGTTTTATATTCCTGGTATGACATTCTGTGAAGTTAGGCAGCTTCCTGCTGTGAATGTCTGAGAAATTCACTTATGAACAATTTAGCTTTTTGTCACTCAAGCATGAAGGACCAGATCTCTACCTCAGAGTCCTGACAGATGCCCCAGCAGTCATCCTGCTTTCCTCCTGGGGAGCAGTGGCCACCAAGTAACCCCAGCATACATCCCCCCACCTTTCTCATGTACATATCATCCTCACTATGGCTCTGGCTGTCATTTCAACCCCCACTGAAATGCTGCTACTCTGGGTACAGGCTGCAGCAGTCCCTTAGGGACATCAGCAATACTCATGTGTTTTCTTTCAACACCCAGACCCTGAAATTCAGCACAGGGAGTCAAACACTTGGGAAAGTCACAAAGTCATTTGGGCTAGAGCAGGACCAGGAGATATAGGTCGATGCTTTGCCTTATAAAAAGTACAAAGGTAGATTGGGAGACAGGGCTTGCAGGTTTTAATCCATCTGATGGCATACTGGGCTGTAAGGCTCCCCTAAGTACAAAGAGCATTGGCTTATGGCTGGGAAAACGGTATTTCCAATTAAACACCCAATATCAATTCTTCTTTTGGCATTCACATCAAAGCACCAGCATTACACAAGCTGAATAGCTGATAACACAAGGCGATGTGGTTCTAGGCAATAAAAACTATTTTTAAGCTCTTCTTAGAGCCAAGGGGTTTGACTTGGACATGTTGCTGTGCTTCTATACTTAGCGCTATCAGAGGATGAGCATTTGCACCACAAGAACAATGCGCTAATGATAATAATAAAAAAGATTTATCCCTTTTCCAATTAAAAAAGAATAAAATTATTGGAGGGGAAGGAATTCTCCCTTGTGGATATGGGTTAAGTCCGTCTGGACTAATCCTCTACTCATATGCGGTGGCTTATTAGGGATTTAAAAAACCCTGAGGGCTTAGATGTATATTTACAGTGGAACAGGCTCACATGAAAGATGTATTTTCAGTGAATTTAATGACACATTTGACTTGAATTCATGTTGGAGAAATCTAGAAATCTGGTTGGTTTGGGTTTTTTTGGTGGTTGTTTCTGTGAAACCCTATATTAAAGGCTTTACAGAAGCAGTAATACGTAACTTTAAAAGGGCTCTAAAGCCAATTGAAAGCGAGCCAGAGCAGACTGAATTCCTGCTTCCTGCAGAACAGCAATAAATCCTTCCGCCACCACTCGGCTCCCTTCAAGCCACAGTTACAGATCATTGGACTGCCACTATGACCAGAGCTCACCCAAAGCAAGCGTCCTGAGGCTCTGTGCCCATTGTTTCCCTGGATTTACCATGGTTTGTTCATCAGCTTCGCTGCTCCACCTGCTGCAGCCATTTTTTGTTGGAGTAGGTTTTGTTTTCTTTGAACCTACTGGAGTTAGTTCATAAAATCCAATTGAAGTGCAGCCCCTGCATGCTGGTATTGTAGTAACCCCCTTAGGAACCACACTAATGTGTAAGAAGAAAGCAATCTCAGTGCAGAGGACAGAAGAGCAGGAAGAATTAACACAGAGCAGAAACACAAGGGGCAAAGTGGGAACAGAGCTGCTCAAGGATGTCCCATAAACCAAGGGCAGAATTGGGAACAGAACATATTTCCTAAATCCTTATCCATCCAACACTCTCCAAATCATACTGCTTCTGAATAAATGTTAACACAATTCTTATCAACATCCTATTTGCACATAGCACATATGTCAGAACAGTATTTCTATGCTAGATACCCAAGCCTTAAAATACCACCTAATCCTTTCTGCAAAACACCTCTATATAGGCACAGACCCTGATCAACTGAACAACAATGTAAGAGCCAGAGTATGCAAAGAACTCCAGGAGTGCTGTTTTAATGCAGCTATAGATCTCAACAGCATTGCCACCCCAGCACTTTCCCCGTGTTGCCAGCTGCACACCAGAGCTTGCATGATGCTGCAGATACCTCAAAAGGATACCTCAGTCTCTGCACAACTACCTTGCATGGCTTGATTTGTTATAGCTATTGGCAGTCTCGCTTCAGGATGCTTTTTAGGCTGTGTGAATTCCAGCAGGGGATGCACATTTTAGATGGCACAATTTAGGGAAAACAGTAGCACTGCTACAAGGATATTTGTGCCCATTTTCCCACAATGATGCAAAGGACATGGCAGCAGACTGCAAGAGCTGGAGGGAATGTAGCTTCACAGGTGATTTCCTGCAAGCTTGGCCTGGTAACAGCCCATTTGCATGCATTAATCCTGCCACAGTCATTAAGTAAAGCATGGTAGCAGAGACCACATACTGCAAAGCAGTAATTTCACTCACAGCAACTTGATTACTTGCAATTCTCTGTACATACCCAAGGGCTCTCCCACAGCTTTCATATAGCAATATTGTTCTAATAGAGACAAAGCTAAGAAAGCCATTTCATCCCCATTGGAAAGGCAAAGTCCTGATGCACTTTAGTCTCTCATTTTGTGGATGGGGATTTTACCCACTGCTTAGAAATACTGTCAGAAGTCAAGTGTCATGTACTGCTTCTACCTCCATGTTTCAGGGCAGAGTCCACCAACTCTGTCATAACTGATAAGTTTCCATAGACATGAACACTGTGCTCCTAGAAGCTGCCCCCCGCCTGCAGCCTCCCCGCACTCTCCAGCCTGCCTGCTTAAAGCTGAAGCAGAAAAACTTGCCCACGCTGAAAATCGATGACCTTGCCATGGAGTTGTTGGAGCCAAGAGTCTGTGGTTGGTGCACACAAGAGGTCTGCAGTTCCGGAGAACTGCAGCTAAGTAAAAGTACTTACTAACATAGCCTTGCAAGCCTCTATCTCTGCATTATTACTTACAAAAACAACAGGGTGGCAAAGATCCTTGGGCAGCTCAGTTCCCACTTCACCCCTTTTGTCTGCTCAGTGTTCATTTTTCCTGCTCTGCATTGAGATTGCTTCTTCTTAGACATGAGTGTGGTTCCTAAGGGGTTACTACAATACCGGCGTGCAGGGGCTGCACTTGAACTGCATGCATTGAGCTAACTTCAGTAGGTTCAAAGAAAACAAATTGCGTCCTGGCATCATTACGCTGTTTGCATGACCTTCATCAAAGAACCGCATAGCTCTTCCCTGGCATTGTGGCGTTTTATGTGACATCTCACCAACAATGAATACAGCTGTGCCACACACTTTGTGATATTTTGGAGCTGCTTTTCATCCCCCAAGGTCTTCTTAGCAAAGATTATTATTTCTGTTCCCTAACACCAAGAATCGCCCATTGCCAGGAAGACTGCTAGCATGTTAAATGACATATGAACACACAAAAGGCTCTCAAGAGCTTACAGGCTGAAGGTAAGGCAGATAGGAAAGCCCAAGAGAAGATGACACTGCCCTGCGTGGCTGACAGCGGCAATAACATACTAGCAGCTTAGTCACTGCCAAGTTTTGGCAAAGCAGCTACAACTTGTGGTTACCAATTGAACTTTTTCACTGCTAAATAACCAAAACAAGACATTCAACGTGATTATTGCAGTCCATGTGGCAAGGGATCATGCCTCCAACTTCTGATTTATTACCAGTGTCATTACATCAAGGGTTTTAATAAAGCTCCCCAGGAGCCTTCTTTCCAGTTCAGGCTTCCTTCCAAAACCAGGGGTATATGTAACTCACAGGGGTACAGAGGACAGATTGAATACGAAACTAGGCTCACCCTCTAGAATTTAGAAACCAAGATGAAAGCCACTAACCATTCTGGCTGCTTTTTAAAATACAGATAAATTAAAAGATACTTGAGATTTCTTTGGTAGTGCCTGGATGCTCTGCTGGCTAATGCATAAATCACCACTTTGGGATGTAGCACAGGCATATGGTCACTCCCTAGCTGAGGTGCAAACCATGCAACCCAGCTGAACAAGAGCTTTGTTTGACTATGATTTGAATTCACTGCAGTTTACTTCTGGAAGTATTTAAAATGCCTGTGCTGAAGGCAGTAGGACCACTGCATCCAGCAGTGACATCCACCCATGACACCTAATGCAGGCAGGTAATAAATCTCAGCATGTTTACTAAAGCTCTCTATAGGACTCTGAGGGTAGTTCACATTAAGATGACATAAAATAGCATATGGGACAAACACCTTGAACTGTGTGGGTCCAGCACTACTTTTGCCTTAATAACCAGTTAAAATTCACCAGTTAAAGAGTACCACACAGTAACTCTGTGTTAAACGGAGGGACACAGGAGCCTGGCATTATACATCTTTGGATTTCAGAAAAGAAATTTCAGGTTTTTGCTTGATCTCAGCATGTTTGGGTAGAAAAAAAAATCACTTCAGCCACAAATCTGTAGCCAGATTAGTTTTAAAATCTGGGTTGGCCACCAGTGACAAAGTGCCTCTGCCAGCATGGAACACAGCAGGAACCAACCCAGGCAGCATCTCCCCAGCTTCTCAGGTGGGTTTTGCAGCCCAGCCTGATGGGACACAGCAGGACCTGAGCTGGCTGTGCTTGGGAACAGCTACACAACACTGCAGCCACTTCTGTGGCTACAGGATCAACATTCCTCTTGTCTCTGTCCATTTGTGCTTCACCTGGAGGACAAAGAAAGCATTTTCCTTCTTTTCAAGAGACATGAACTTTAGTCCACCAAACACCTACAGGGAGAAAACCAGCAAGACATGGAAGAAACTTATTAGCCAAAAAAGCGTCTAGCTTATAGCTCCCAAATGATGGGGAGAATAACAGGAGGCGGCACAGATCAAGAGTAGATTTAATGGAGGTACAATAAGAGCCTTCGTGCGGCCCAGCTGGAGCACAATACAGCTGAAAGAAGGCTCAAGGACAAGAGACAGGGTCAGACACATGGAAATGCACATTGAAAGCTAGGACATAGGTCAGACTTGCTGCAAAGGGTCAGAGATTCCTGTTTCATGGGGCAGCCAGCAGCAATGACTCACACATATTGCATTACTGGTACATTTACCCTGGTTCACACTTTCCCTTAGGCAGGAAGCATTGTACCCAGCTTTTCCAGAAAGCATATTGTATCCTGTCAGGGGATTTGTGCAGGACAAGGGGTACTCTGCCCAGTAAGAGCAGAGCTCATGTTCTCTGTATGGAAAATAAGTGCCAAGACAGGCTTGGCACTGCCCTCTGGGGACAATATGGAAAGTATTAAGTTCTGATGGGAGCAGCAGCTGGCTTCTATCAGAAAGGCACTATCTCTATCCTTTTAAAATCCTTTGTGCTTCCTTTCTCACTGGAGAGATAAACAGCCTACCAAGGTCATTTGCGCTCAGCTGGCTGGAGATGTGCTGAGGCTACAGGGCAGTGCTGTAGGTGGGATGCTTTGAACAACACCGTGTTCCTGCAAAAACAACAGTACCAAGCACGACTTGAGCTTAAACCAAGGCCCTTTTTCAGTGCCTGAGTGGATAAAGCATCACTGCTTCTGACTGCCAGAGGGCTGCAAGGCAGCTGCAGCGCTAATGGAATTAGTCTCTTTATGTATGGCAGGCAGGACTGCAAGCCTATATTAATGCAGAAAACAGCTAAAGGTAAAATGACCCCCTTGACAATGGCACCATATCAAATAAATCAGCGTCTCAACTTACCTTGTGAACACGTTATCCTTCTGCACACGGAGAGTAAACATAGCAGAGGAGGCAGGCTGATCAGCAGAAACCCGAGCTCCGAGGCAGGGTCCCCTTACACAACAGTAGTCCTTTTCCCTGGCAGGTCAGAGGAGTTCTCGTAGGCAGAGATGAGCCCCTTTGCCCAGCGGGTGCTGGGGGAGCCCTGCTGCATCACCACCAACCGGATCGGAGGCTGGGTATCTGCAGGGACCTCAGGAGCATATTCCTTGCTGGGATCCTTCCCCCTGCAGTCATAGAGCACACAGGAGATCAGGAAAACCAGAAGCAAAATAACATAACTAGCTACCAGAATGATGAGGTTCAAGGTAACAGGGTCAATCTCCAAATAAAACTCCATTTGGTCCCATACTACTGAGTGTAAGCCCACAGAATGAAGTTTCATATGCTCGAGTGAGCAACCAGTAACTGATCAGAATAGATGTATTGGCTTTGCGGTAAAAATACATTAATCCTCAGGTCTCCTGTAGCAATGGATTTCCCTGAACTGGATGATTAAAGCAGCTCAGTTTAATAACTTAAGCTCCTTCTTCTAATGCCACGTTGCCTACAGTGGCAGAAGCTAAATTTGAATGCTATATTGACAGGAAAACATCCTCCTTGCTCAGGGAATATCTCTTTCCTTGCTGGGCAGGTATCCAGCCAGTTTTCATCTAAAGGCATTTTGCAGAATCTCCCTTCCTCAGGTGGGTTTGGGACTGTGGGCTGAAGAGAACTGAGCTGTGTAATTAATAAATGAATACAGAAACAAATCAGGGAGAAAGTAATTTGCAAGGTAATTCCTCACTGGTTCCGATTTCAACTAAGACCTTATTGTCCTGCACTAGTGCTATAGAAGGGCTTTCAAAGTGAATTAAAGACTTCTGTTACCCAGTTCCATATCAAGATTACTGGGACATGTCACACCATATCATGTCACATGCTGCCCAGCCAGTCCTTGCATGAACTCAGCTCTAGGGTCCTGCTTCCCACACGCTGCTCTATCCTCTTTGAGTCTCCCACATGTGAGAAGGTGCAACATGACTGCAGCATTTCTGTAGCTTGGGCACCACTAATTTCTTTTTCCTATGTGGAAACTCTGCTTGCTAAAACAAAAGGTGAAGTCCGTGATGTGACTGTCCCTGCCTGGCAGCAGTGCCCCACTGCCCAGTCACAAAGCCTGCAAGTACTTCCTGCATCTTCCAGATTTACAGCTCTGAAGCTGATGAGTGCGTAGGAACACACACAGCAGCCATGCATTGCCTCCACAGTACTTGCTTCAAGACTGTGCTAGACAGACCACCTTTCCTTCTCCTCCTCCATAAAATCCAGATGTATAAGATACCTGGAAGGCAGACACAAAGGGCAGGAGGTGATGCTGATTTGCACCACAGACCCTACGTCAACATGCTCACAGCTTCCACACAAAACTCCAAGTTTTTGGTCAGCATTACAGTACAGGAGGGGTTTAGGAAAAGATTAGGCTGTCCCAGCTCTTAGCACTGCCAGAGCTGTGGAGAAGGGCTTTACATGTCAGCGGGAATCCAACCTGGTGCATCTAAGCTGCAAGAAGTATGTCATGGGGCCATCCTGCTGCCACGGACCTCAACACATGCCACTCATTTTAAGGCCAACATCAGCTGCATCCCCCACCATCTGCTTTCATGGGTTTTTAGCTGAGAAGTAGCTTGCATTGAGAAGTAATCCCAAGCCTGGCACTGCAAGAAGCATGCTCAGCAGGGAGAACAAAACACACGATGCACATGTGTGTGACCCTCATGTTGCGTCTGTTACATACCGTGTGCTACACTTGAAGCAGGCCAGGCAGTTGGCTGTTGGATGTAGCTTAGATGAGGCTGAGATTTTTCAAGACGGGCTGAGGGTTTTGATTACACACTTCCCCTCCGCAGCAATGATGATCAGAGGTGGGATTTGGTTTCATGCTTGCTGGGAAACCAAAAGTCTTGTGAAAATCCCTCCAAAATGCCTCAGAAGCACAGGCACCTTTGAAAGGCAACAGAGCTCATGGTCTTAAATTTCAATCATGTTGCACTACAAAAACTTAGTACCAAAGTGGTAAATACTGTATAGCTCTAATGTTGAGAGAGAGATGGGATTTTACATTCAAGTCTTTCAAACTAGTCCTCAAATGGCAGCACTCTTCTTACAAAAGAAAGTTCATGCGATTCTTCCCCTTTGCATTTATTCAGTACCAGCAAGTTTGCCAGACCTGAGTTGTCTCCTTTAAAGTCCTCCAGGCTGGTTTCAGGTTTCTGTCCAATATCGCAGCTGGGAGATACATGCCATTAAGTGTTTACCTTAGATAAGCATCATGCCAGCTCCTAGGGGACTTTTCAAACTGTAAAATCTGGTACTAGACTACTGCACCACCTTCCTTGCTGCTGCAGACACGATCTCTTGGAGAGAGAAAAGCCTCCATGTTCCTACATCTCTGCAGCTTCTCAAAGAGAAGAAATAGCGTGAAAATACATAATACTTTCAAAACACCCCTAGAACGCTGCACCCAGGGCCTGCTTGCAGCAAGAACTCACATTAATGCTGTTGTATTCCCAGGTCCCTGTCCTTGAGCCACAGCTGCTCACAGCAGCCTGTGTCTGAGGTCAGCATGCTGAAAACTGAAGTCTGCAAGGGGACTTGGCTGGGATACCATTATCTCTTCTCTCCTCCCAGCTCATTTCACTGTTTAATATTCCTGTGCCAAAGGATTGCCAGGGTCTAATTCTACCTGCCAGCACCCCTGCCTAAAAGGAGCATCACTCCACCTCGGGAGCCTTGGCTGCACACACGCTGGGGCTTTTTATAGCAGAGGCTCACTCCAGCACTGGCACTACTCCCAGGGTTGACATCCCGAGGTCCTCCCCTGCCCAACATCGCTCCCTCCTGCCCATCCTGTAGCCACAGCTCCCTAGCTGAAATCAGTCTGTGAGAAACTGCAGCATCTTCTTGTCTAACGCAAGAGTTCAATAGTGAGTATCTGCTGTGCCAGCTCTCTTTGACTGCAGCAGGTCAGGGCTGATCACACCAGCCTTCTTGGCTGGCGGATCCCAGCTGCAGCAGCTCAGAAGGGACACCCATCATAAAATGCATCGAGATGGAGGTACACAGCAGAACATCCAAAAGGGACCAGGCTCTGCTGGACTGAGCCATAGGGAAGCAAAAAGCAGTTTCCAGTCCTGGTGCTTCTCAGAGGAAGCCTGAGTGCCTCATGTGCAGAAAATGCTTCTCAACATGCCTGACCCAATCCCAGCGGCAGCACCTTGGAGCTGCAACCCAGTGAGGGAGCCATCACTGCCAGGCTTGTTTGGCTTAACTGCAGTGCCATGGCTAAAAATAGCCCCTAGGAAATAAATCTCCTCAATAGTGCAGCATGAAAGAGGGGAATATGGGTGACAGCAATCCTAGCAGATTTCAAACAGTAACAAATGGTCTGAGACTACTTGATACCTCAGAAAGGACAGGCCTACCTCCTGTGTAACACCTTGTCCTTTCCATGTGCCTCCTTGTAAAAAGGGAGTCTCCTCCGTCTTTGTAGTCATTGCTTAAATACTGGAACACTGTGATAAGGTCTCCCCTAAGCCCTCTTTTCTCTAGGCTGGATAAACCCATCTCGGCCTTTCCTCATGTGGCTTCTCAGTCCTTGGATCATCTTTGTGTCCTTCTCTGGACCCTCTCCATCGCGTCCACATCTCTTTTGTATAGCAGGTACCAAAACTGACCAACGATACCCCGACTTTATGACTCAGGTTTTTCCGAGAGATCCCTTTCAGCTCAGGTTTGTAGGATCACGCCCGCGCCGTTACAAACGCCTCACCCGGGCTGACCACACGTAGGTGCTGTTGCTTTCCCTATGAAAGCATAGGACCCGGGAGCGGCTGAGCGCGGCGCTGGGAGATCACGGGCAGTGCCCGGACCCCTCCGTATCAGGCGAACTCGTCTGCGAGCACCGCTTACTAGGAAGGAGAGCTCTACCTTCATAAGCTCTTTTTGGTCACTGGCGTCAACCCTCCGTCAGCATCTGACGAGAGAAAAAGAGCTTCCACCATTGTTGTGCAGGGTTTGTACTGCGCTCATTCTCAGGAGGCATTTGAGTGCAATGGTTAAACTATTTCCTGCTTTAAGGGCGCATTTGTTACCTATTTGACCTCGACAGCATTAGAAAACGGCTACTAAAATGCTGCTTTTGAGAAAGGAATAGAAATTCAAGCAGGAAGATGAGAAGGAAAAATACAAAATAGCCATTATGATACAGAATTAGTCTACTTTGTTACTGGTATTGCAGCTCCTTCCAGGGACCCTAAACCCACAAATTCACATGTCAGTAAAGCATCTGACTTTAAGACTCTGAATAGTCCTATAGAGGTAAAAGAGAAGCTGAATCACAGTGAAAAAAGCCAGAAGCTCAGAACAAAGGCTGGAGCCTTACCACATTAAACATCACTCACAAACATTACCTGCATGTCTTCAGCTCCACACCCCAACACCTTAGACACCACTACTACCACACTCACAAAAGCATTTCTCCCCTACAACCCTTTGTACCCAACAGGCAAACACAGACTTAAATCCAATTTCCTTTATCTGCAAATCAACTTGCTAGAAAAGCCTCAGCTGGAGAGGATCTGGCGCTCGGTAAAAGAAAGGCAGTTGCCATAAGGTGGCAGCTGTTGATCAGCTATTTTTCTGATTGCTTTTTCTTCATCTCAGGGCTCCAGGTGAGACACATCCCTCAAACCCGTGGCCCAGCTGAGATATATCAAACAGACACGGGGTGCTGATGCTTACTCCTACCTCAGCTGCTTGCAAGAGCTCTGCTGGTGTCAGAACTGGATCTATTTGGGGCTGCAAGAAGCAAAACCCAAAGGGATATGATTTTGTGCTGTGATGGTTTCACCTTGGATAGGGATTATGCAGGCAAAAAGAGAATTTTCCTAAGAGAGTGTGTACAAATCCAGGGTGATGCATTACACTGGCATTAGGTGACCTTAGCCGGGGGCTTCACAAGGTGTGACAATCCAACTGCAATCCTTTTCATGATCCCGGTAGGATGTAATTCAAATGATGCTGAGTGTTCATTAAAAATAGTTTAAAATTTAATCGACTTTTTCTGTTACCCAAGAAAACAGAGTGGAAAACCACCACTTGATTTTAGAACAGTGACCCAAACCTTCATGTGAGGTAAATTTCTCTCTATAACTTTATAAACATGACAGGGCTGATATCAGTGGAGCAGTTTAGTTTAGCAGGAGAGTGGGTACAATTTAGTCAGTGCTGCTTGTGGGGTGAGAGTCTATAGAGGGTTAGTACCTGAAGAAAGACAACATTATTTTTCATCTCTGGTTAACTTTCCAGTGAGAGCTCAAATAAGTCAAACTGTAGCAGATCTAGTTTGATGCGCTGTGAAATATTTGGTCAGTCCACTTGCCCTCAGCTGCTTGAGAAGCGTATGCAAATGTGAATGCTTTGTCAATATTAATGGTAAACTGACTTAAAACAGGAGGAAGAAAATGAAGATGTTTGATATTGAATGCAAGTTTCCTAAACTGGGTCATGCGTGGGTAAAGCAGACTCAGACTGGGTCTCAATTTTACTGGAGCTGGGCTGCTCGCTTGGTTTGTCTTCTGTCCCGTAATACATCTTCTGCAAGAGCTAATGCACATAATGCAGATACAAAATCAAAGTGTATAGCCATGGCTGCATCAAATTCAAGGAATCTTCTTTTGCTTACCCCACTGGATTTCACTGAGTTCAAACTCAGAATTACACCACATAAACTATCCCCTCCTTCCCACTGTTCTGACTCGGTGCTGCACAAACAGCTTTAGCCAAGACTTTAAGGATACTCTTCCCTGATTTCCCTGGCACTGTAGTACATGCTCATATGCTTTGCCAAACTGGGATGGATTTAGGCACACACAGCACTTAGCTCGGGCATGTGTGTTCAGCTGAACTTGGGCTATTAACTACAGTGTGGCTGCCAGAAATACAATTACTATTGTAGATAGTAAAGCACTTAATATGAGAAATCACAAAGTGAGAGCAGTAGCTTCTTGGTTTAGAGCACTACAACTTCTTGGTTTATTGCTTATGAAGATTAAGGGCTATATTCTTTCCTTCCTCGTTCCCAGTAAATCAGGAGTTTGCCGATCTGGCTCACTGGGACTGAAGCAGCTGGAGCATGTTAGTAAGAGGCTCTTGATGCACTGAGAGCCAGGGTGCACAGGGGATAGTAACCTCTTCACCGGTACAACTGCAGCCTGCAAGAGCAAAATAGGTGCTGGCACCCTTAGGTGACCTCCCTGAGAAGCCTGGTGCTAAAGACATGCAAGAGAAGGTCCAGGGCCCAAGCTGAGAGAGGGCAGGTCAGGAATGGAGGGTTCCAACTCCTGGCAGTGCTGCTAATACATTTTTGCCATTGCAGACAAGCTGCAGAGCAGTTCCCTGGTCCTGATTGGCACAAACCCCGTACATCAATCCTTAGGGTGACATATGTGACATATTAATCTTCAACGTCCCTTCCAACACAAACCATTCCATGATTCTGTGATTTATGATCTATGTGCATTTGCCTTTCTTCATGTTTACCTTGAATAAACCCCTGTGAGGCAGGATGTAAGGAATACATCAGTATTCCTGGGGCATGTTTGAGTGCTGGGGTGATTATCTTACAGACTACGGGCAATAAATCAGTTCTGCTTCTGAATTCAGTCTGCTTCTCCTTGATTTGCTTTCAAGACTCCGCTACCCTGGGGCAACTGGCAACACACAGCTCCTTTTCAAGGAACCAGAGGACTTCTGGTTCTATTCATTATTGACTGTTCTATGATTCTATGAGCTGGGAATACTTTGAGGCTCCTTGCCCAAGCGCGCAGGAGGCACCATGGCTGTGCACAGCCATTGCTGACGTGGCTGCAAAACCGGTGGTCTCCAGATCTGACCACAGCTTTGTCGAATGTGATGTTGGGTGAAGGAGGCAGAGAGGAGTTAGATGATGAGAAGAGGAACATTCATTAAACATAACTTGGCAAAATCAGCATGAGAAGGTCTTGCAGAGCTCTCTGCTTTATTCAGCTGGGGCGCATCTGGAGAGGAAAAACCCTGAGGTTTCCTGAAGCAGCTTTTCTTGTTTGTTTTGATTTTCAGGCTCCTTGCTAGGATCCCTGCAAATCGGTGTCACATCATGTACGAAGGCAGCAAATAACGTGAACTCGGAATTTTGCCTTTTTAGGGTTATTCAGGGAATACAGACCTCCCTCAAAAGAGGATACTTGAATACCAGTCAGACACCTGGTGAACAAACCAGCTGTTCACAGCTGTTCTTTCCATCTCTCTTTTTCATTGTTTGCAGAAACAATGAAGTGATCGAGGACTAAGAGAGCTGAATGATGAAAAAAATAGAGGCCCAAGTGCCAAGCTCTTTAGTGCTCTTTGTAAAACCCAAATAAATGGAAAAATAAATCAAGCTTAGACATCAACAGGAAATTGAAAAGTTACATCAATGGAAGGACAGAAATGTATACGTCAATCATTTGGCTGGAGATGTTGTGGTATAAACAGATTTTTATCACTTATAGCTCTCTATTCAAATGATTCTGTCCTAGATTTCTTTTGTAAAAGTACACAGAGTACAATTTTGCCAACAAGCCTCTGGGAACAAATATGAACACTAGAGCAAGACTGGCTTTGCTGTCCCTCATTTCGAGTTCTCACTGGTTTTAAAGCAACAGTTTAATTTAGAAAAACAGAACAGGCTTAAGCCTAATCCTCAGTCAAGACTGCAGGACTTGTTCGACGCCTTCGGCTAGGCACATGTGGACATTTTTGTTCAGTAGAGATGGATGCTTGAACTGTGCCATTCCCACCATGTTCAAACCTAAGCAGCCATGTCACCTCTCTTGTCCTTCCTTCACAGCAACCTGCATTTCTTATAGCTAGTTCATTTGCCCACAAGGGAGATTAAATGTGGCCATCCCAGCACCCTAAGCCCCTGTTCCCATCACTGCACCTCTCAGCTGACGCACAAGGCCAGCCTGGCGCCACCTCCATCAAGGAACGTGGTCCCTTGCCACCGGAACCCTGCTGTTGCCAGCCGCCCTCGGGTGCAGATAACCGGCTCTTGACGACAAAGCCTTTGCCTTCCTTTTGAGATGGAAGATATGGGGATACAAACAGTAATAAATAACTGATGTGTCAGTCTGAACTGAATCCTGTTCCCCTGCCTCACCCACTTCCACTCTGTTCTCCACCAGGCTTCTGTTTTTTGCTCTCTCTGCTTCTTCCACACCCACCTTTTAATTTTGTATTCCCTTGGACAAAAGCAGGACTCCTGTCTGCAGCAAGGGACTTTTCCTGGGAGCTTTTCATCTCTGATGAAAAGGAAACCACGTCCCCATGTTGTTTGGGCCTCTAATCTCCTCCTTCCAGCCCTGCTCCTGACACTTGGGCTTGACTTCTTATCTGGACCCATCAGTTATACTGCAATCAGTCCTGCCATGTTCCCTGGGTTTCTTTCTTGGCACCAGGCATGGTTTTCTGCTGCACATTTAGGCCCAATCATTTCTGCATTGTTCTCTCCCAGCTGCTGTCTTATCATTGCTGTGTTGCTCCCTTTTGGCTTCCTCTGCGGTTCCTATCTGTTTTCTGGCTTTTTGTGTACCACTGTAGGCTTAGCTTCAGTCAAATTTTGATGACATTCATCAGACATCTTGTTAGTGCTAATTCATAACATTCTGGTTTCTCTTTGTTCCTGTTAATGTATTTCAACCTCCCTGAGCAAAAACTCAACTGAACTCAAGTTAAATGTGTCCTTTGACTGAAAGTGGAACTCAAAGTGGTGGGAAGGTGACTATGAAAATGTTCACAAGCACAACATGAAATGAGGATTTCTTTGCCCTGAGCTTTCCCCAGAGCCATGGAGCTGAGCCCAGTTGACCAAAACCCCTGTGATGCTCCACAGACACATTTGTGTGAACTCCCACTAAAATACAGCTCATGCTTTCAAGTAATTCACCCCCCAGTAGCACTTAACTGTGTATTGGGTCATTCAGTGGAGACAAATCAGACAAATACATGATATTCTGAGAACAGTTGCAACATTTTGAGCCAATTGCTCCACAACTTCTTTTGATTAGCAGCACACTTAATCTTCATGTAGCAAAGGTGGCCAAAGAGGAAATTATGAGAGCTTAAGCTTTAAATCCTGCAGGCATTAAATCCACCATTTGTGTCAGAGGCAGGTCATGCTGTGAAAAAGGAGGATGATACAACAGTTTATGCTCTTGTCACACAGTACAGGGATATCTATTTTCAATTTAATACATCAAACCTGTCTTTTGTCTAATGTTTGATAGTTCTTGGTCACAATTATACTCAGATAATCAGTAGTCCTTTGGGACAGAGATGCTCTAGTCAAATCGTTTAGCTATGTGCCATCTTTGTGAGTCAATGATGCATTCCAGCAGCTGCAGCCCACATTAATCCAATCATAGAATCATAGAATCATAGAAGAGTTAGGGTTGGAAAGGACCTTAAGATCATTCAGTTCCAACCCCCCTGCCATGGGCAGGGACACCTCACACAAAACCATGTCACCCAAGGCTCTGTCCAACCTGCCCTTGAACAAGGCAGCATTCACAGCTTCTCTGGGCAACCCATTCCAGTGCCTCACCACCCTTACAGTAAAGAATTTCTTCCTTATGTCTAACCTGAACTTCCCCTGTTTAAGTTTGAA